>ML777343.1:1810710-1847011 GCA_009831015.1 Picea engelmannii | reverse complement strand
ATATTAATGAAGCTAACTGAATTTTGGTTTCATCATCTTGAATCTTTTGTATTCTAGAATAGACTTCAATTTGACGTATCCAGTTATCTAACTTTTCAGCGTTAACTTCTCCATTATAAAGTGGCAACTCAAATTTTATATCATGCTTTAATGAAGGAATTTGCGAAGGAGTTTTACCATGCCCATTCGGAAGATGTTTCGAACTGGTAGAAGAAGAATAAGAAGAAGAAGATGGAGGAGGAGAGGGTGGTGGAGAAGCACCATTCCCTCCATCTCTGTTTAGAGTCTTGTCACCACCGCCTCCCTTATGCATTGAAGGGCTAGAGCCTTCACCTTGCGACATTATGTTCCGTTCCAACAAGATCTTCATCATATCTCTCAACTCTGACAGTCTGTCTGAGATCTTCTTCTTCAGCCGAAACATGTTCATGACTTTCTGCTTGAGCCATGCTTGGTGAATGCCTCTCGGCAACTTGCAGTGAATGAAACTGCTTCCTCCTTGTTGGATAAGAACTTGGCTCCACAAGTTGACCTTCTCCTCGTGTGAGTTTCAACCTTCTGAGCATCAGAAACAAAACTTGCAAACAATCAAGTCTTCAAAACCAGAGCTCTGATACCAACTTGATCTAAAATTGAAGAAGACTTGAAAAACTTGAATAATTATTGCAAGTGAAATGTCATGTCTTTAAAGGAAATGGATCATTTTGCAACACATAAATTAAGGATTACTTATGCAAAATACACATAGACAGTAGCATAAACATTGAACATAAACACATGTGCACAACAATTGATAAAGGAGTTCACCCCTCTTCTGGGCTACATCTCCTGGTCCAGCTTCCAATGGATCATTATTATTAATTGCTCAAAAAGTGCTAAAGAACATGTCTTACAATGCTCAAATTGACAAACCGACTGCTCCAATGGCTTCCCAGCATCCCAAAACCCCTGTCTGGGCTCTTTCGGCACCTCAATCAGTCGAAAAATGAGAAAGATAGGCCTCCTGGAAGTCTCCTTCTCCAAGCTTGTTGTCTCTGGTTCTAGAATTCGCACCCTCCTTGCATGAACCTAGCTCACACACTCTTTTAAGCGCAAAAACCCAGCACCGGGCGCAACCGCACCAACGGTCCAAACCGTAGAATGGTTAAGGCACCTCCAGCCCCTAACCGCCTCGGCACTTGGGCATATGGCCATGTGACCTCGCGCTTGGATAAAAGGTGGTTTAACCATTTGAACCGTGTAAACCGACTCCTGCACTCCATTTCATGGGCACATGTTAATACATAACCCCACGACCGGGGGCTCCACATAATGCAAACCCTGCGCACATTATAATACATGGTTATATTAAAGTTTAAAAGCCACAGGCCATGTGTTTGACCCGCACAAAATCGGTCGGCCAATATATATATAGCACGGTTATATGTGTTAACCAAAACCACGGGCCCCGGCCCGACCCCCGCCCATTTACATATTTGAATGAATTTAAGAACATTGCAACAGGTTATATGTTAAGTCACAACCTGTGGGCGTATTGTTCGGATGTATATGCAAAGGCATTCCAAAGTGGGGGGAGGTCCGGGGGTCGAACCCCGCGGACTCCCATAGTTTTTATACAACCATAAAGAACCAACAAACGAGGGACACGTGGCGCCCATGGATTGGGCCACGTGCCCTCATACCATTTGTTGTCAAAAAGACACGTGTCGCTCCATGATTTTCCAACTACTAACCAATGAACGCTTGCCACGTCAACCACCTGACATGTCACTGTACAGACTGTATGGTCCTGCCACGTCACCGTACAGACTGTACGGATAGGTACAGTCATCAACAAATTTTTTCCTGTTTGTCTTGGTGAATAGATCGCGATATATTCTCCATACGGACTCTGTTTGAGAAAGTAAATATACTGCTGGAATCAGGAAGACGAGACGAACGTAATGGCACTGTTTTCATTGCATTCTGAGAACTTTGAAAATTGAGCAAAATTTGATCCCCTGATCACTTGGAAGGAAAGAATGTGAAAGGGGAGACACAGTCCATAGTTACTTAACACTCTGAAGTACTTTGCAAGGAGGGAATTTTGTTGGGGTGAGGACTCATAGGACCAACACATTATGAAGTGTGGGACACCTTAAGAGAATCCTAGAATTGATGAAAATTGTGAGGAAGGAAGGCTTTGAAAGAGTGCATCGACAAAGGAAAGGATATGCCTTAAGATGTTGATGTAGGAAAAGGGAGGATTTGTCAAAAGGTTGATTCAAGTGCAAGGAGTGCACTGAGGATATTGTAATATCATATTACGAATCTCAAGAGGAAGGGTGTAATCTGCTAGGAGGGCACGAGAAATTCCACTGAAGGACACTGGGGAACTCAGAACCTTGAAGGATTTTAAACTGAGAAAAGTCAGAGAAGAGACTGCATAAAACCCTACAAGGAGTGCAGAAGGAGTTTGAGAATAGCCTAAGTATAGAAAAGGAAAATTTACAAAGGAGTCAAAGAATTTTCGAAGTCCCGAAGGCCGTGAGAACCACCCATTGTTGGAGGAGACAGGTGGCAGAAGATCAAGAGGTTTCGCAGTAGGAACTTCGGGAGATTTGCCAAGAGAAAACAAGGACCTTCGCGAAGTTGTGAAGAGCGATTTGAATCCAAGATGTTGGATTTGGAAGGACATGTGGAAGAGATCTGCGTATTTCAGAGGAAGAACCCTTCAGAGGAAAGCCAAAGAGAGAATACCAGAAGAACTGAGAGTCAGAGTAATCTTGGTCGTCCATTGAGATAGAACACATGGTGATAAATCAACACTTCGTTGATTCGTAAGTCGAGAAGGGGAGAGTTGAGAGAAGAGAGGACTCATGAAGTTCGAGCTCACGATTTGATCTTAGTCATCGAGGATGAGAAGAACATGGACCATAGATCTGGTCTCAGAGAATTCACCGATTCAGAAATCGGAAAAAAGGGAGCAAGTAGTTTGAAAAATTCCCAAAGCATGGGGTCACGAAGAAAGATAGCCCGCGGTCATAAACTATGGTCACACCAAGGAGGGATCCTATCATAGAGAACTAGCATATGGTGGCATTAATATTGAAAAGAGATAAGGAAAGGGTCTGTGGGTGCCACACAACCTGCGCTAAAAAGGAGAAGGGCCTGGGTCAAGTTAAATTGGTTCCCATTTGGAGCTTGACAAGCCATTCAGCTCAGTAACTTAAATGATCCTAGACCGGGAGGTCGAGTATACCTTTGGAGGGAAGGGGGTTTGCGCTAGAGTGGTATCAGAGCTAATGCATAATTGATTTATGTATGCAAGGGAGAAAGAGTGTGATACACTGTTAAAGATGTTGCAAGGTGTGCAATAGATGATAAACAACTAGGTGGGATGTAGGTGAGTCAAGATGATCATTTGAAGTTATGAGAATGGTTGCGGAGAATCCATTCGCAGAGGAGAAAAGTGAAGATGGACAAGGATTTCAGTGAAATCCAAGCAAGAATGGGTAAGATAGCATTCAAGATGCAGCGAGAAACAAAGGTACGCTGGAGGTACAAGTGGCCTTTGAAGAGAACAGTTGAATGGCCTATTTGAAATTTGTTGGCTCAAAAGAAACAACATATGTTGAGGAGATGGTTAAGGTATGTTGAAAGCCTCAGTGGCGAGAGAAAGAGATCTGGGAGGAATCTCATAATTTGCCAGGAAGACAATGTGAAGGGGTTGGTTGATCTTGTAGACTGCTAGGAGGGAAGAGGAGACATCCTGAATTGCCAAGTGGGAAAGGGAAAAGATATGAGCTCAGTTGAGTGTTCATGTAAGCAAGGGGTGTTGACAGATGGAGAGGAGGCGGAAGAAATGTATCATCCATATGAGGATGCATGCAGAACTGTGAGCCATGTTAATGAAGATGATGAGAAGTTAATTACTTCCACCGTAGAGGAGAGGGATCAGAGGAGCGTTCTGGTCATTTAGGGAATCAAAATATTCCTGCCAAGAAGTTTATGATAGGCTATCATAGATGGTGTAGATGAAAAAGAAGGACAATTAACTGACATTGTCGAGGAGGAGGAGGAACAGATACTGAAGTCTGTCCCAACAGGAGGAGGGCACCTAGTTGAGTTACTTACTTAGTGGGAAATGGATTTAAAGGAACTGGAGGATTGGATGAACAGTCCTGAACCAGAAGGTGGGTTCCAATAAATAGCCATGCCAAAGGAGACACACCAGCTTGAGTTGGAGTTGGGAGAAGCTGGAATAGAACTAGCTAAGGAACTGACAGAGATCAATTTGTCAGAGGAGGTAGTTGAACAATAGTTCAATGGTGAGACTGCAGAATTAGATTTTGCAACAGAGTGGCTAGTTAGTGTCAGAAGAGATGAAAGAAACATGGGAGATCATGATGATACACCCATAGAACAACATGAAGAATTGTAGCCGAGTAGACTGCACAAGGAAAAATAGTTGATGAAGCAGATGGAAGACGTGATACAAGATATAAGAGAGATGATGTTGAAGTCAGCAAAAGAAGTTGTCAGAAAGGTGAATCTAGATAGAAGCGAACCTACACAAGGAGCAAGGAAGATGCAACAACAACATCAAAATAGGGAAGCAGGAAGATAGCTCCAAAAGAAGGTCTAGGATCAAGGGGGATTTCAACAGAGGTGGGAAGCTCATGAGCAGGAGCTCATGATTTTCATAGCCGTGGAGTATGATGCAAGATAATCGCTCCACCTTAGCATGCGCCACTAGGATATCATGAGTGGTGCGCATTCTAGAAAAGGACAGGCATCGCCCTCTCATTTTTCCTTTGCGAATTTAAGTTTGACCAAGGCATTTAATGCTGAAAACATCAAAGAGACAAGTTATGCATTCGCAATAGCTAGAGATAAACTCGCCATTAAGTGGTTGATGTTAGGAAGAATTTGCATCTGATTTGGAGCATATTTCCATCATTGTAATCTGCCTCAGTAGTCAGGCATTTTGAATGGTGATTAGAAACCACTAGATTAGCTTGGAGGGAAAGCTCATTGAGCACCTCTTGTATAAAAATCCTTTATTGTTAATATTAAAAAAAAAATAGAAGAGGCACAAGGTAGAGGAATAGGGTAGAGGATACATAGGATAAAGGATGCATAGGATAAAGGAAGAGAATCATAGAATACTGAGACTCAGTTGCAGTCCAGACTCAAACATTTGTAATTTGACATTCTTCCATTAATAGAAAAAGACCGTTTTTCCTGTTATCAATTTCCGTGTAATGGATATATGGATGGTTTGTTGTGAATGTCATTTGTATTATTTTGAGTTGTATATAAATGTTATAAATCCTCTGTAGGGATAGGGATATAGTTTTCTATCTATGAGTGTGTTGGATTAAATCTGGTTCTCTAAGCTAAGTGCAAGGAGTGTGCGATAGAGTGTGGAAACTCTATGAGCCGATGCAAGGAGTGTGTGTCTGAACTCAATGGAGTTATAAGGGAGACTGTGAGGAGGGAAAACTAGAGTAATTCACAGACTCGGGAGGATATTTTAAGGTGGTAAAGTACCTTGGAAGGAAAGACTGTAAAAGGGGAGACATAGTCCAAATTTACTTAACACTCTGAAGTACTCTTCCAGGAGGGCATTGAGATGGGGTGAGGACTCACATGACCAACACATTTTGTAGTGTGGGACACCTTAAGAGAATCCCATAATTGTTGAACATTCTAGGGAAGGAAGGATTTTCAAGAGTGCATCAACAAAGGAAAGGAAATGCCTAACGATGCTCATGTAGGAAAAGGGGGAATCTGTCAAAAGGTTGAGTCAAGTGCAAGGAATGCACCGAGGATATTGTAAGATCATCTTACAAAGCTCAGTATGAAGGGCATGATCTGGCAGGAGGGAATGAGAAATTCCACTAAAGGACACCAGAGAACTGAGAACCTTGAAGGATTTCAAGCTGAGAAAAGCCATAGAAGCGTCTAAACAAAACCTTACAAGCAGTGTAGAAGGAGTTTGAGAATAGCCTAAGTCTCGAAAAGGAAAAAGTACAAAGGAGCCAAATACTTGTCAAAGTCTCGAAGGCCTTGAAAATCACCCATCATCGAAGGAGACAGGTGGAAAAAGATTGAGAGGTTCGGGAGCAGGAAGTTTGGGATATTTGCCAAGAGAAAACAAGGATCTTCACGAAGTCGTGAAGAAAGATTTGAATCCAGGTCATTGGATCTGGAAGGACACATGGAAAATATCTATGTATTTCATAGGAAGAACCCTTCGGAGGAAAGATAATGAGAGAATACCTGAAGAGTTGAGCGCCAGAGTAATCTTGGTCATCCATTGAGATAGGACATGTGCCGATAAATCCACGCTTCGCTGATTCACAATTTGAAAAGGGGAGAGTTGATAGAAGAGAGGAATCGCAAAGTCCGAACTCATGATTTGATCTCAGTTGTCGAGTGCAAGAAGAACATGGACCGTAGATCTATTTCCAGAGAATTTGTTGATTCGTAAATCAAGAAAAAGGGAGAAAGAAGTTCACGAAATTCTCGAAGCACGAGGTCACGAAGGGAACTATCCCACAGTCGTCACCTGTGGTCACACCAAGGAGGGATCCTAGCATAGAGAACTAACGTCCATTGGCGTTAAGATTGAAAATCTCTATGGAAAGGGTTTGCGGGTTCCACACAACCTTCGGTGAAAAGGAGAAGGGCCTGTGTCAAGTTAAATTGGTTCCCATTTGGAGCCCAACAAACCATTCGGTTCGGTAACTTGAACGATCGTAGACCGGGAGGTACAACAACCCTTTGGAGGGAAGGGGTTTTGCGCCATAGTTTAACATGACATTAATGCGAAAATATTGTGCTGACTAACATCATTCAGCTCCTTATTGATTTCTCTCAAGCTTCGATTTCGCTCATTTTAAAGTTCAAAGGATGAATTTATGCTTGAAGAAGAGTTGTCCTGAGAAATTTCAGGTCGTCGTTGTACCTACAATCTTGGAAGGAAAGGCTAATGTATTTTTTGTCCTGAATTTTCAAACTCACTCTAGAACTGATTTTCAATAAATTTGAGATCTCTGCTGAGAATGAGTTTTTTGAAATTGGATTGTAGAGTCTATAAGATTTGGATGTCTCACTATAGCCAACAAAAATGCATTTCTCACTTCAATCATCAAGTTTTTTTCTTAGTTCAGAAGGTATGTGAGAGAATGCAATGCATCCAAAAGTCCTAAGATGAGAAACATTTAGTTTTGGCCCAGTCCATGCTTCTTGAGGGACCTTCACCTTGACACTCATGGTTGGATATCTATTCACAAGATAAGATGAACATACTACGACTTCAACCCAAAATAAATTTGACACAAATTTCTCTCTGAGAAGGGTCCTTTCGATGTCCATTATAGTCTGGTTTTTAGTCTGAGACACTCCATTTTGTTTTGGAGTATACCTGGTTGTGGTTTGCATGATTATTCCTTGTGATTTGGAGAAATTTGAAAAGTTTTGTGATGTACCCAAATTTTACCAAAATAAAAAGAATATTGCTAGGTGCATTAATGCTTCTTGACTCTTCCCTATTTTCTCCACATAACATTATTATCGTCACATCAGAAATATAATATATGTTTTTACTTACAGCATCTATGCAAAGATTAAGTTATAATTTCCATAGCCATGATACTACTCCTATCATGGCGCATCTAAACTAGTTGTTTACCATAGCATTCACTCATATCCCAACTCAACATATTTAGTTTATAATCATTAATGAAAACTTGGCACTTACTCATACAAAATTCGACATAAGTACCCTCTTAACATACCATTATACAAATATACAAAAATGGTCAAAACCTTGCTTATTATATATATCTCCTACCTAGATATATGTATAAATAAGGTAGGCCATAAGGGTTATTTCAAAAATAAATTTTCTTAAAAAATCGTATTTAAAACAAGACCCTTCGCCATAATGGGGCCTTAACCCAAAAGCCAACATAAGTGGTCATAGGGATTCTATGCATATCATAGCCCTATCTAAACTACAGTTCTTATATAAATAAAATGAAACGTAACCTAGGTTATTTCAAAACCATTCACTGTACCTAGTAACTCATATTGATCTAACTCCATAAACCACCCCAAGCAAAAAATTACTAGTGTGAATAAGGGTTAATATATGCTCCACTGTTACATTACCAAGGTAGTTACTAGGTTATTCTTCGCAGGCAGGCGTGACAGTCTTACACCCTAACACTGTGTATCTATACTTATGCCATACCTAAGTCTTAAACCTAGTGGGGTGCAATCTCGCCCAACTACGTGACCTGACCCAAACATTGAATGCTTTTGTAGCCAAGTTAAAGGCGATGTCAGGTCTATCTGAAACATATTAATCATTTGGTTAAATAATTAAGGGTAGTATTGTACGTGTTGGGTAGTGAGGTGATCATTCCCAATGCGGGCATGCCATGTTCTTTTAATCACATGGCTAGGGTACTCCGGAAGTCCTATCACTATTACTCTACTCTGCGAAGGTTTCTAAGTGGCTATTGTATTGTTTCTCTTTTGGTTCTGTTTATTTTGCGAGAACGCTCCAACGCTAACCCTGTAATGCTTATGTTTGTATGTATAGTCAGTGACTTGGAGTGGACTCGGCTTGGGCAAAAAAAATGGAGACCTATACTAGTTGGATACTTCCCTACACAAGGTAAGAAAAAACTCTCTGTTATTTTATTTGTGAACCCTGTGACTCTTGAATATAGTAATACGCATTTGGTCACTATCTATTTCCTCTTGGATTTTCTGGTTTTGATGTTCTTGGATCTGAGTTAGAGTATTTATCGGTTTGTTGGGTATCCTTTCAATGATTTAGGGTTTCTTGTAAATCCATTTTATTTCTTCTATGCTAGGTCCCATAGTTTTTACACCCTACGATAGGTATTTTTACCTCCATGAAACCTTATAGTAAGTCCTGGACTGTATTATATTCCCAAAGGGAAACAAAAAAAGACCCATAAGCGCACGAGTTAGTTTTCTAGATTAGAGTCATGCTCGATATATATTCAGTTATCGTACTATGTGATTTATCTCTGTGCACACTAGATAAGAGGTTAAATACCTGGGTTGACTCTTTCAGGGGTTTAAAGGTTCGATATGTTTCCTTGTCCTTTTCGTTATCTCTCTATCTGAAATCGTGAATACATTTACAAGGGTATTGTAATGACCCTCTAATGTATTTTGTCTCTTACGCTCTGAGAACATAATGAACAAGGTCCAGTTAGCTTACTTCTTCACTTATAAATCAATACTTGGCATCGGTATAAGAATTTCATACAGACCCTCTGTAATAATAGATTTCACTAAAAATTATACTGCCTAAATGCTTAAATAATTTTCATCCCTAAATCTCTGTTCTTAAATATGTAATTTTAAAATAGTAACTCTAGACTTCTTCCGTGTGATACAAATAATATGGTGAGATACCTTCCATACCATGTCTAAATCTTTTCTATTTGCAGAATTGTCTTATGTGGCATTAATGTGATTTCATTATGTCCATACTGTGCATTTCAATTGTTGTGTTGATACTTAGAATTTCGTTTTTGAGTTGATACTTAGAACAATGGATCATTGTGGATCCTGGTACACAACCTACTGGTACACTGTCTATGAGCACACAGACTACTGGTACACAACCTACTAGTACACAAACTACGAGTACACCACTTACGGGTATGTCAAAGGAAGACTGGGAGAAGCTGGACAGAAGAGCAAGGAGCACTATTCGACTCTGCCTGGCAGATTCGGTGTTGTTGAATGTCTCAGGAGAATCTACAACCAAGGAACTATGGGATAAGTTGGGGAATTTGTATCAATCAAAGTCCATGGTAAACAAGTTATTTCTTCGAACTAAGTTATATCATCTTAGGATGGAAGATGGAGATTCTGTGAGAGAACATCTAAATGCCTTTAATACTCTGATAAGTCAACTTGGCTCTGTTAATATTATGATTGCAGAAGACGATAAGTGTATTACTTTGTTATGTTCTTTTCCAGACTCTTGGGTTAATCTGGTTGTAGAAATAGGTAGTACCACTCAACCTACATTGAAGTATGAGGATGTAGTTTCATTCTTGTTATCTAAAGAGATGAGGTGAAAAAGCATGGATTGTCACAACATAGATGCTTTATTTGTAAGAGGGTGTGCCCAATATAGGAACCTTGATAAGACTTCAGGGTGGATATCTAAATCTACAAGTAGATCTAAGTCTCCAAGAAAATATTTGAGGAAATGTTGGAAGTGTGGTAAAACAGGGCATTATAAGAAAGATTACAAGTCTAGGAAGGTTGAAAAACCAAAGGGATCTGATAGTACCTCTTCCACAGAGGAAAAAACCTCGACTGAAGAAGGAGGTGATGTCTACCTGGAATCTACAAGTACACATGCAGATCATGATTTATGGTTGATCGACTCAGGTGCATCATACCATATGACTCCTCACAGGGAGTGGTTCTATGAATATGAAAAATTTGATGGTGGTGATGTAGTCCTAGGAGATAACTCGACAAAAAGAATCATGGGACATGGAAGGGTTAAGTTGTTGCTAAAATATGCAAGGATTAGAACTCTCCCTGGGGTTCTGCACATTCCAAAACTTTCCAGGAGCCTAATATCTGTAAGCAAGTTGGATGATGCAGGATTGGATACTATATTTGGAAAGAACACTTGCAAGATGGTATGAGGAGAAATGGTTTTGATGAGGGGAGTTCGGTGTGGAACTCTATACAAGTTGTTGGGAAAAACTTATACTAATGGGTGTAACAGTTCTGTTGTCCTGAGAAGAGAAATGAAGGAGACAAGACCAATACTGTCCCAGAAAAGAAGACCATGTTGTGGCATCAAAGAGTGGGGCATATTGGAGAAAAGGGCCTTTGAACACTACACGGTAAAGGTATGGTTGAAGGTATATCTAATTGCACTCTAGATTTTGATTTATGTGAACATTGCATATATGGTAAACAAAATTGAGTAAGATTCCCATCTGGTGATACAAGAGCAAGGGGGATATTAGAGTTGATACACAGTGATGTGTTTGGACCTGTTCCTATTCCATCCCTAGGTAAATCTGTGTATTATGTTTCATTCATAGATGATTTTTCAAGGAACACATGGATTTATTTTCTTAGAAATAAATATGATTTATTTGATAAATTTAAAGAGTTTAAGGCTCTGGTAGAAAATCAGACAGAGAATAAAATAAAGGTATTGAGAATAGATAAAGGTGGAGAATTCTGTAAGAAGTGTGGTATAGAAAGGAAAAAGAATACTCCATACACTCCTCATCAGAATGGAGTTGCAAAAATATGAACAAGACACTAATGGAAAAATCAAGGATCATGCTCAGTGGTGTCGGGTTAGGACAAGAATTCTGGGTAGAGGTAGTGGGTACATCATGTTACCTGGCCAATCAATAACCTTCATCAACATTGGATGATAAAACTCCACATGAGGTATGGTCTGGAAGGAAACCCCTTCTTCAACATATTAGAGTGTTTTGTTGTGATGCTTATGTACATGTTCCAAAGGAAAATAGAAGTAAGCTAGATAAAAGGGCTGAAAAGTGTATCTTTATTGGTTATAAAGATGGTGTGAAAGGTTATAATCTTTGGAACCCAGAAACCAAGAAAACTGTTTACAGTCGAGATGTTGTTTTCAAAGAGGTAAAAGATGTGTCCAAACATGAATTCCTACCAATGCAAGACGAACCTGAGAAAATAGAGCTTGAGTTGGATGATGCAAAATCTGAATCATCTAAAGAAGAGAAAGCAGAGGAAGAAGAAGAAGAATAACCTCATACCCCAATATTGAGGAGATTAGTGAGAGATAGAAGGGAAACAGAAAGGTATTGTCCACCTGATTTTCATTCCAATTTTTCTTTATGTATTATTGATGATAATCCCAAAACTGTTAGGGAACTAGTGAATTCAAAGGATAGTAAACTCTGGAAGAAGGTCGTGGTTGAAGAAATGGATTCCTTGGATAAGAATGAGGCATGGAATATAGTTGAGTTTCCAGCTGGAAGAAAATATATTGGTAGCAAATGGTTTTTTAAGAAGAAGTTTAATGCACAAGGTAAATTGGAGAAATAAAAAGCTCGGTTAGTAGCAAAAGGTTATTCCCAGGTAGAGGGAATTGACTTTGGTGAGATTTTTTCTCTTGTTGATAAGTTAATTTCTATTAGGTTTCTTTTACCTATTGTTTTTTCTTTTGATCTTGAAGTGGAACAGATGGATGTGAAGACAACATTACTACATGGGGACCTAGAAGAATAAATCTACATGAAGCAACTAGAAGGATTTGTAGTGAAGGGAAAGAAAGAGTTGGTCTGTAAGATAAACAAGTCACTATATGGTCTGAAGCAATCACTTACGATGTGGTACCAAAAGTTTGACACATACATCCTTGGATTGGGATTTGTAAGAAGCAGGGCTGATCACTATTTATATTCCAAGCAGGTTGGTAATCACTTCATTTATGTAGTGTTGTATGTTGATGACATGTTGTTGGTAGGAAATAACATGGATGTTATCAAGGAGGTGAAATCGTAGCTATCCTCCAAATTTGACATGAAGGATCTCGGTGCAACTAACTTCATTCTAGGAATGGAGATTAAAAGAGATCGTGCAAATAGGAAACTCTGGTTAAATCAGAGAAAATATGTTGAGACAATATTGCCAAGGTTTAATATGCATGGAAGTAAACTGGTCAAGGTTCCTATTCCTATAGGTGTAAATTTATCTACAGATCAGTGTCCCAAGACACAGGAAGAAGAAGAGGACATGTACCATGTTCCATATGCCAGTGAAATTGGCAGTTTGATGTATGCAATGGTTTGTACTAGACTAGACATTACACATGCAGTGGGATTTTTGAGTAGGTATATTTCAAAACCAGGGAAGGAGCATTGGACAATAGTAAACAGGGTCTTCAGTTATTTGTGTGGCACTACCAATTATGGATTGTGCTACCAAGGAAGACCAGGATTGGAAAGAGTGGTGGACATACATTGCTTTGTTGATGCAGATTGGGCTAGAGATATGGATCATAGAAGATCTACAAGTGGGTTTGTGTTTAACCTATTTGGAGAAGCAATCAGTTGCACGATCAAAAGACAGGTTGTAGTTCTCAACTACAGAAGCTAAATACATGGCAGCCACTCATGCAAGCAAGGAAGGAGTATGGTTACAAAGATTATGTTTAGGTAATGGGTTGGTAAAACAAGCAGTGAGATTATATTGTGACAGTCAAAGTACAATCTTCCTGGCAAAGAAACCATCTTATCATTCGAATAAAAAGCATATTTATATTTAGTATCACTTTGTGAGAGACATGGTTGAGGAAAAGAAGGTGTTGCTGGAAAAGGTTGACACTTTGAAGAATGTTGCAAATTCATTGACAAAGTCTGTGAGCATAGAAACGTTCTCTTGGTGTAGAGTAAAAATGAGCATTGTTTCCCTGGATTGTTGACTATATAATCCCCTGTACCCCTGGATGCAAAGAAAACAACAAGTGGAAGAATGTTGGGTAGGTGTTATATTCTTTGCATGTGTGTGTGTGGGCGCGTCAGATATCACAAATGTGTTTGATGATCCCTCTAGTAATTCTTTTTGTGTCGTGTTCATCGGGCGCTTTCCTAGGGGGGTCCCAGGGGGGGCAGGTATGCCCCCCCCGGTTATGCGCAGCGTTCGACAACGCCCAAGAATTTTTTTTTTGGGCGATTTTTTCTATTTTTAGCAGTTTTGTAAATTAATCCCAGATTAAGGGATTAGGGTTTTGGTATCTAAGAAATACCTAAAAATATTGTATATATATTGTATAGTGAATGGTGAAATTTGATATAATGAATATAAGAAAGGTTTTCCTGGTTGAGGGTTTCCAGTATAAAATATCTGTGAACTCTGTGTATGAGCCATTGATTAAATTTTGTTTTTCTTAAGAATCTATATGTATTTCTTTACTTCATAGGTTTGAAACTTACAGTTTTCAAGTCATTACCTAGGAAAACATCAGCCCCATCATACTTTTCATATTCACAAAACCACTCCTTGTGGGAAGTCATATGAAAGGATGTACCTGAATCAACCAACCATGCCTCATGATTTTCATGTGTTCTTGATGAACACAAGTACGCATCCCCTCCTTATTCCTTGGAGTTCTTTTCTTCTATATAAGGAGATTCTTTGGATCCCTTATTTTTCTCAATTTTGGATCTACACTGCTTCTTGTGGTGCCCTTATTTTCGACATCTCCAACATACCTTTACAAAATTTCTTGGAGATTTTTATATACCCTTAGACTTGGATCTCCCACTTAAGAACTTAGATCTATTTCTTTCCTGGGAGTGTCCTCATGTAGATAATGCATATGTGGTCTATCCTTACATTTTCTTTCATCTCATCGCCTCCAATAATAAGGATCAGAACACTTCATCAAACTTCAAGGAATTTGTATTACTACCTACAGACACAACTAGAATATCCCACGAGTTTGGTAAAGAGAAAAAAAAATTGATACACTTATCTTCATCTAAAATTTTAATCTCAACAGATACTAATTGAATTACCATAGTATTGAAAGAGTTCAAATGATTTGCCACTGAGTCTCCATCTCTTGTCCTCAGGTTATATAGATTCTTTCTCAGGAATAGTTTATTAACTAGGGACTTAGACTGATACAACTTCCCTAACTTATCCCATAAATCCTTGGTTGTAGCTTCCTCTGACACATTCAGTAATACTGAATCTAAGAGATACAATCAAATTTTTCTCTTCACCTTCCGATCCATCTTTTTCCAGTCATCTGTTGAAGTTCCTGTAGGTGTAGTAATTGGATCCACTGTGATCCATTGATCTCTGTCCACCAATAGATCTTCCATCTTGAGCTTCCATAACTCAAAAAATTTCCCATTAAACTTCTTGATCTACATTTTCGAATTGCTCACTATTTCTCTTCACTTGAGGAATCAATACCGTAGATCTCCCACTATAACAAGGTTTATCATAGTCCTGAGCCAAACCATTGACCACAAAGGCATCCCACTGAAGCCAACAAAGCTTTGATACCAAATGTAGATTTTAACCTTGTCCAATATTTACTACAAACAAATTTTTAGTAAAAGAATAGAAAAGATACAATGGAAAATACACACATTACATAGAGATTTTTCCCCTGGAAACCCAAACTAGGAAAATGAACATATTCTATATTCATTCACAATCATACATTTTTTACAATACAATATACATATAGGAGCCAACGACATCCAAAACCCTAACCCAATGACCTGGATTAGTCAAAAACCTTAATTCCTTAACCGAAAATAGAAAACCATTGGAAAAACACATGTGCCAAAAAATCTCCCAACAATGGACACAAAAATCGAGGTGACACAAAAAAAAGGGAAAAAAAGTGACATGTTTCTCGAGCTAAAAAAAATCTCGGGGGCACTTCCCTCGAATACTTGCACAGGGGGGTTGTCGCCCCCCTATAAAGAATATAACACATACCCAAAACCTATCCTAAAGCACCTAATCATAGTGCGATCTTATATACATGGGACCCTACTTCTACCATTAGGAAATTTTACCCAAACCCACTCAATCCCCTTAGACATTAGACCCAAGACTATTCTCCTATCCCTGTCTAACCCTAGGCCCAATACCCTTCCCATGAATCCATTCCACCATTGGATGTCAACCTCTACCCATAGCTAACTTCCCCACTCATCCCCTATCTAATTTGTAAATGGAGGATTATATCCCATCTGCCTCAACAACACAAAAAACCTCTACAAAAACATTAATAAACTTGTCTATATTTAGATGATGAAAAACTAGACCAACCAAGTTGATAGTTGAGTCGAACAAATAAAAATCGTGTTGACCATTCACAAGCCAATTCAATACAATGATAGACCAATCAGATTCTATGATGGGCAGGTCAACCAAGTGAAATATTGGTTGACCTTTGTCGATAAAGTTGACTACATGATAGCTCGGTCAACTTCATTATTGGCCAAGTCAACCAAAAGTTTAACCAATTGAATTTCCTATTGGTTAGATCGACCAAAAGGTTAATCGGATGACTTTCTTAGCATTTGGATATTCTAACAAAGGGGAAATCGACATGGATATAAGGAATCAAGCAAAAATTAAGTTGAAATTATCATGAATGAGTCAGGTTGACCAAAAATGAAGAGGATAATTTGGTGGGAAAATTTGATGTCCACTTGTTAAAGGAATACCTATGAAAGTCAGATTTGGAAACCAATAACCAAGGGAAAAGTATGAAGGGAGAATTTGATAACCAACATCATGGAAAACGTTTTGGGGGTCTATTTTTCTAATCCACAACACTATAAAAATGCCCAGGGGATATTTTAGTAACCCACAACGAATAAAAAAGATATGGAAGTCCAGTTTAATATTCAATGGAAAAGAAAAATGTCGGGATAAAATAATAAATGTCTTAGAAACACCATATTATGGGGTATCGTCCATATAAGTCTTGTAGCGAAGGAAAATTCCCCATCAATTTCGAGGATGTGCAGCACGACCTAGAAAACAAGTACAGATACCTACTAGCAGTGAAATCAACCCCATGAGTGAGAGAAAATAACAAACAACTCTTAAAACAAATTTATCAACTCCCCAGTAAATAAAAATGGTTTGGGAATGAGATACATCAATTTCCAACTTTATAATGGATGTACATGCATGGTTAAAGAGCAGTTAGTCGAACTTGCGAGCTCATGGGAACTGTATCCATATAAAGATAGCTCAAATAATAACTAGCACATGTTTCTCTTTAAAAAAAAAATACACAGATAACCATTAAATTACAATACAGTCCATTAAACATTCATCAAATTATAGTGAATACATTTCCTACCCATATACAACGAAATTCAAATATGCAAACAAACAGAACTCAAAATTTACCCTGGAAACCCAAATGAGAAAATCAACGCTTTTTTGGATTTGGCCAAGCTATTTATTATTCAATAAAGGGAAAGTTAGAATATATCTATTTCATCTATATGATCCTTAGTGACATTTCAGTAGCCTCTTTACATCATTCACAGCCCAAAAAACTCATTTCTCATTGTAGGAAAAATGATATAGAAGACTAAGTGAACCGAGAGGATATTTAGAAGGTCAAGCATCCCAAATGATTCATCTTCTCTCTAGTCCATTTCTCTCTAGTCAACAACTAAGGGAAAAGTATGAATGAAGAATTTGATGACCAAGGACATGGAAAAATATTTCAGGGATTATTTTGGTAACCCACAACACATAAAAATACCCAGGGTTGATTTTGGTAACCCACAATGAATAAAAAAGCTCTAGAAGTCGATTTTAATATTCAATGGCAGAGGAAAACATCTGGAAAAAAAAATAAATGTATCAGAAACACCATATTTTGGGGTATGATCCATATATGACTTGTATCAAATAAAAAACACCCCAATAATTTCATGAATGTGAAACACCACCTACAAAACAAGTACATACACCTAGTAGCGGTGAAATCAACCCAAGAAGTGAGAGAAAATCACGAATGACTCTTAAATTTGTTTTATCAACCCCCAAGTAAATAGTAATGGTTTGGCAATGAGAGTAGTTGATTTCCAACTTCAAAATGGATGTACGAGCATGTTTAAAGAGTGGTTAGTATAAATTACAGTTTCATGGTAACTGCATCCATATGAAAGGAGCTCCAATAACAATGAGCACATGTTTCTCGTTGAAAAAAAAAATACACAGACAACCATTAAATTACAATATGCTCCATTAACCATTTATTGAATTATAGTGAAGATATTTCCTACCCATATACAATGAAATTCAAATACAATAGACCCACAAAAAAAATAGAATTTACCCTGGAAACCCAAATGGGAAAACCGACACTCTTTTGGCTTTGGCTAGTGTTATGATCCAATGCCTTAACAATGATAAAAAAATCAATAATTACAATCCACTTCAAAGGGGAAACCTCCTTTTACTATATGACCACTTCATAATACAATAATAGATGATATAAGATGATCCTAATATGAGATCTTATTCATATATATATAGGAGACAAAGGGTTACAATTATGATGAAAGGGTGCATTGAAGGGTTCTAGCCAAACTAATAGAAATGTAATAATTCGATATCTAGGGATTAATAAGGGATTTTATACATAACATGGGGCTTTGTCTAGTGCTTAACATTCCCTTCTCCTTGATACAAGTGTTTTCCTAAACACTTGACAAACCAAGGGTGCTTCTACATGAATAACTCATCTTCCCATGTCGCCTCTTCCACTAGTAGGTTCTTCCATTTGAAGAGGTACTTTGTAATTGTTTGATTTATCAACCGCTTAATTCTTGTTTCAAGGATTGTTTCTGGCTCTATTATGATTTTCCTTTCTTCATTTATATATGGTAAAGTAGCTTGGACTAGGATATTGTTTATTATGACCTTATTTAAGCAAGAAACATGGAATATTATCTGTACAAGTGAAGAAGGAGGAAACTTAAATCTGTAATCCATACTTCAAATGCTTTTAAAAACCTTATAGGGGCCATAATATTTGGGTGATAATTTATTTTCCTTATTTTTTTTCTTGAGGGACATTTGTTTGTATGGTTGTAGTCTTATAAATACCCAATCCCCCACTTCAAATTCCATTTCACTACTATGTTGATCTTCTTGTTGTTTCATCCTATTTTGTGCCATAACCAAGTTGTCCTTCAATAGTTAGAGGACCTCCTTTTGGTTCACAATGTGTTCCTCCACTTCTTGAACCTTTGTATCCCCTTTCAAGGGTGATGTAAAGGATGGAGGATGATATCCATAAAGTGCCAGAAATGTGGACATTTTTGATGATGTATGGAAGGATGTGTTGTACCACCCTTCCGCCAAGGGAAACCACTTGACCCATTGTGTTTGTTTATCGGATGCAAATAAAAAAAGATATCCTTCTAGACATTTATTCACAATATCATTTTTCCCATCTGATTTAGGGTGGTAAGATGAGCGATGAGCCAATTGAGTACCCAAAAAAGAAAATAATTCATTCCAAAAAAATCCCGTGAAAATTGGGTCTCTATCACTTACAATAATCTTGGGGTCTCCATGTAGTTTTTGAATTGTTTTCGTGAATTTTTCATCTATTGTACTTTCTTTAAAAGGATGAGAAAGAGAGGGAAAATGGGCATAATTTGTTAGTCCATCCACTACTTCCATGATGAGATTTTTTCCTTCAGATTTGGGTAAACTTGTAATAAAATCAATTGAAACTTCTTCACAATGTTTGCTTGGTATAACAAATGGTTGTAGGATACCTAGAGTACTGAGTATAGAAAATAATTCTCCATAACAAATTATGTATTGAACTAGGTTGTTCGTGTAGTTGTTCAATGATATTTTATACCTCTTGATATTTCTTCCATTCTATCCTTACTTCTTCCACATAATCAGATTGCGGAATATAAATAACACATAGTGAACCTTTTGTTTCTTCTTCTTTCATGGAAAGGGAATCTTCCACAACATTATATTTCCCTTTTTTGTATATAATTTCAAAGTCATAACCAAACATCTTTTTTACCAATTTCTGTTTCTCTTATAAAGATAATGGTTTCTACTTTGAAGTGTCTTCCTATTAGGTAGGGGTGCCATTTCTAAACTGCATGTAGTATGGCCAACATTTCTTTTTCATATATGGGTTTGACTAATTGTTTTCCTTTAAGTTAGTTTCTTCCAAAGGAAAGGGTCATTCCTTCCTCCATTAAAACTTCACCAATTCCATGGCATGAGGCATCACACTCCATAAAAAAAAAAAAAAAGGTCAGGTGTGTCCAAGATGGGAGTTGTACACATGGTCTCCTTAAGGTTTTCAAAAGCATTGGTTGTTTTTTCGGTCCAAGAAAATGATTCCTTATTTAAAAGTTTTATTAGAGGTGATTATATTTGACCATAGTTCTTGAAAAATTGCGGTAATAGCCTGCCAATCCAAAAAATCCTCTTAGTTTATTCAAGGTTTAGGGAAATGGCCATTCCCTCGTAGATTTCATTTTGTTAGGGTCCACTTTTACAGCTTTGCGAGATACAATAGAACCCAAATAATCCACTTATTCAACCCCAAAGGCAGACTTGGAAGGATTTGCATAAAGATGTTGATCTTCCAATAGTTTTAGTACTTTGTCAATATGTTGTACATGTTCTTCCCAATATTTGTTGTAGATTAGTATGTCATCAAAAAATACTAACACACATTTTCTAAGGAGGGACTTGAAAACAAACTTCATCAAGATTTTTAATGTTGAATATGCATTAGTAAGTCCAAATGGCATAACCAAAAACTCATAATGACCTTCATGTGTTCTAAAATTAGTTTTAGGAATGTCTTCCTACCTCATTTTGATTTGATGATATCCCGAATGAAGATCCAAATTAGTAAATAATTTATATCCATGCAATTCATATAATAATTAATCAATGATAGGGATAGGAAACTTATCTTTGATGGTAATTTTTTTGATTTGTTTATAATATAGACACATATGTCCTGAACCATCATTTTTTGTAACCAACACCACTGGTGAAGAGAAGGAACTTTGTCTATGTTAAATTATGTCAGCCTCTAACATTTCCTAGATCATGCACTTAATCTCACTCTTCTATGCATATTGATACCTGTAAGACCTAATGTTAGGTGGGAAAATTCTTGTTTGCAAATGAATAGCATGGTCATGATCTCAAGATGGTGGAATACTCTTAGGCATTTTATTAAATACCTTGGAGTGATTGTTCATAATTATTTGAATATGTGATGGAGTAGGGGCTATAGATGTTTGAACATCAAGTGATAAAAATTGTGCAATTACACCTTGGTTTCCCTTTTTGATTAGTTTTTCCATGCTATTAGAAATTACCACTTTATAGGGTTTCCCTTGGATACCTGTAATCTCAATTGCCTTGCAATTTGAGGAAAATCTCATGAAAATATTTTGAAAATCAAAGGACACTATTCCCAATGATTGAAACTATTGGACCCATAATACAACAACAACACCCCCCATTTTGATGCAAATCATGGGGCTATCCATAAAATACTCCCCGGTGTTGAGCTTAATACTATGGAATTTTTGTGAACAATTTATGGTACTTCCATCTGCAATCATTACTGGATACTTTGATGCAGGATATACAAAGCAATTGAGATCTTTTGTTGATTTGTAATTGATGAAATTATGGGAGCTACTAGAATCAATCAACATTGTTACCTTAATCATTTTTTTTATCCTTTTATATTGAGGGTTTGTTGAGAAACGACGTTGGCCAATGCATGGCAAGATATTGTTGGAGTAGTCTCTTCTAGATTTGGATCTTGCGATGATTCCAATTCATGATATTCTTCCTCTTCATAGTCTATGTAGAAAAATTTATTCTCACCATATTTATGCCCCTTACTTTACTTTCTTTCATGATTGAAACATTTTCCTCTTTCTCTTATTTCATTGATCTAGGTGGATATTGGTGGCCATCCAACTATTCCAACTGGCTCCTCTTGACAATTTTTGGTTCAACACATTCTTCTATACTTCTTTGTAATTGTGGGTTCTATAGTTCCAGGGCTCTTTGAATCCCTACACATATTTCATTTGGATATTGGTGGCCTCCCACCTAATCCAATTGGCTTATTTTGTATGTTTTCATGTTAGTACATATTGTTGTACTTCCAGGGCCATTTTGGGGCCCTAAACAATGTTTTCTTGGCTCGCCACAATCAAACTATAGACGTAGTCAAAATTTGATAACATAATGTGTATTTCTCTAAAATACCTTTCCAACGGGATATCACGTGCCTAAAATGGAGGTCATATGCAAAATTTACGGCCCCGTGAAATTGAGGTACCAACTTACCCATAGGGGCCCACATAACGTTTGGTGTTTGATTTCCTAGGGTTAGGTTTTTGGATGTCTAGGGTTTTGGAATTCATGAGTAATATCAAAAAGGCCTCTCCACCTCATTTTAATCATTCTTCTTAGATGAATGCCTGTAGAAGCCACATCTCTTCTCATAGATAACTATCACCAATCAAGCAAGTGTTTCAGTTCTGCAGTTTTACAGTTTCATCCTATTTCATTTATTCAATAGAAGATGTTGTTCATTGGATATATGTGTTGTTCTTCATATCACCGTGTTTATTGTATTCAGTCTATTAATCAGTTCATTCTACTCCTAAATCCATATCATTCATCCATTTGTTGAGGTTTCCAACTTGTTTCCTTAGGTACATTATCTTCTTCATCTTCATAGTCTATGTAGAATAATTTCTTCTCATTGCATTTGTTCCCTTTACTGTACTTGTTGTCACAATTGAAACATATTTATTTTTCTCTTCTTCCATCCATTATTTGAGGTGTCAACCCTGTTGCTTGAGGTATGGTTGTGACCCCCAAAACGATATATTATTCCAATGCTAGACTTGTGTGTATCCTTGTTTTTGGCATGAATATGAAAAGCATTTTGCATAGCTTCCACAATATTTGTAGGATTTCTTAAGAAAATATCATGTCTAAAATGTATTATTTTAATCCACCCATTTAAGATTACAACAATTTTTCATCACTTATGTTATCCACCCTTGTCACCAATACCTAGAATTCTGAATTATAATCTTAAATATCACCCAAGTGCTTGATTCTTGTCAATTGATTGAAGTAGTCTCATTCCCAAACTTTCCCAAACCATATGTAGTGATATAAAGGGGGATTCCTTTTCCCTATCCGTTGATAACATTGATATGGTTTTATCTCAAAGTTCAATGTTTGTATGTGAATCCTTTTCTTATCATCCATAATATTATGTAGCTCAAAGTATTGTTGTAGTTAATTTGCCTAGGTAAAGAACTTTGTTCCATCAAATTTCTTTAATCCAATATGGGGAAAGTTAAATTTAGGAACTCCACCATAATTAACACCACTATTAGAGTAGATTCAATATTTGAAAATGGATTATTATTTCTATTTTCTTAAACATGAATACTAGCTTTATTTTCATGAGTTCCTTTCGTTTTGATATATTCCTTTATGGAGTCTCTCATCTAGAGCTTGATAAATGGAAGACTTGGAATTTTTCATTTCCTTTATGGAATTTTGTATTTATACTTTATTTCCATCCATCTTCCTTTCTATTTCTTGAATTTGTGTTTGTGATTTTACCCAATTATTAGACTTGTCACTCAATTCATTAAGTTGTTCCTCCAATTTGGACAACCTATTATGTATGTCCTCATTTTCTTCTTGAATCATAGATGATACTTTTGGAGGTCTTAATGGTGTTGTCATATTTTTGGGACCCATATGGAATAATAATAGTAATACTCCTCTATTATAACTTTATCCCAAATTTTGAATATTTGGAAATAGATCTTCCTTATGTTGTAATTCATAAATTTCATCCCTTATGAGTCTAAAATATCATCTTGTAGTACTATGATATGTCCTTTCTTCAATGCCATAGATCTGATCAAAATTGGATGTGCCAAGTGGATGTTTGGATAACTTCCCCACACCTTGTTAATTGTTTTCCTTTCCAGTTAATTTTTTTCCTTTCCAGGAGAGAGACTTTTTACAGTGTGCAATGTGTACGATATTTGATATCCAATTCTGAAACTTGTACTAGAAATACTAAAGAATGGCCTCCTCCCAACGCAATAGGTCTCACTTAATTTGGATCTTCTCTTAAGACTATATAATGATTTTACCAGGAACGCTTGTTTGAGACTAGTTAATAGGACTATTCAGATACCCTATATTCCACACGATGTTTCTACAAAACCTGTGATGGACAAAAAACTAAAATTTTACCATAGATACCTTGATATATCCTATGAATAACATCAATTTTTAAAGGTATGAATCGTCCAAGAAACCCTTTTATAGTGAAAATTCTAATATGACTTGTTTGGAGAAGAAAACACCCTATGATAAATTAGCTATGATACCAATTGTTATGATCCAACTCCTTAACAATGATAAAGAACAATAATTGCAGTCCACTTCAAGGAGGAAACCTCCTTTTACAATATGGCCACTTTAGAATACAATAATAGATGAGATAAGATGATCCTAATAAAATATCTCCTTCATATATATAGGATAAAAAGTGTTACAATTATGATGAAAGGGTGCAATGAAAGGTTCTATCCAATCTACTAGAAATGTAATAATTCAATATATAATGATTGATAAGGGGTTTTATACATAACATGGGGATTTATCTAGGGTAACATGGGTATTTTTCGAGGGATTAACAACGAAGATCTTTATTATTCAACAATGGAAAAGATATAGGTTCTTTATTTGATCTATATGTTGCTCAATGACATCTGGGTAGCCTCTTTACATCACACACAACCCAAAAAAACCCTTTCCCATTGTTGGAAGCATGAGCTAGAAGATGAATTCAACCAAGAGGATAGCTATAAGGTCAAGCATTCCTAACACTTCATCTTCGCTCTAGTACATTTCTCTCTTGTCAACAGTTGAGGGAAAAATATGAAGGGATAATTATAACCAATGCCATGGAAAATATTTGGGGGACTATTTTGGTAACCGACAACACACAAAAATTGTTGAGGGCGATATTAGTAACCCACAATGAACAAAAAATGTCTAGAAATCTAGTTTAATATTCAATGGAAGAGAAAAATGTCTGGAAAAAGTAATAAATGTCTCATAAACACCATATTGTGGGGTATGGTCTATATATGTCTTATAGAAAAGGAAAAAACCCCAAAAATTTCAATAATGTGCAACACGACTTAGAAAAAAAGTACAGACACCTACTAGCAGTGAAATCAACCCCATGATTGAGAGAAAATCATGAACAACTTTTAAAACAATTTTATCAACCCCCAAGTAAATATTAACAATTCAGGAATGAGAGTTGTTGATTTCCAACTTTAGAATGGATGTACGAGCATGGTTAAAGAGTATTTAGTATAACTTACAGTCTCATGGGAATGCATATGAACTAAGATTGGATACTAACTAGCATCTGTTTCTCTTTGCCAAAAGATATACACAGAAAACCTTAAATTACTTTACACTACATTAAAAATTCATCGAATTATAGTGAGAACATTTCCTACCATATATAATGAAATTCAAATATGACAAACACACACAAAACTATGGATTTACCCTAGAAACCCAAATTGGAAAACTGACATTATTTTGGATTTGGCCAGGCTCTTTATTATTTAGGAATGGGAAAGTTATAGGCTTTGGCCAGACTCTTTATTAATCAAAAATGGGAAAGTTACATGCTCTCTGGTTCATTTATATGCTCCTCAGTGTCATATGGATCAACTCTTTACATCATTCACAACCCATAGAGCCCATTTCTCATTGTAGGAAACATGATATAGAATACCATGTCAAATGAGAGGATAGATCTGGTTCATCAATATGCTCCTCAGTGACATATGGGTCCCCTATTTACAACATTCACATCCTACAGAACCCCTTTCTCATTGTAGGAAACATGATATAGAATACCATGTAAACTAAGAGGATAGCTAGAAGGTCAAGCATCCCCAATGATTCATCTTCTCTCTAGTCCATTTATTCTTCTTTTCTTAGTTTGTTTATCTTTTCAATCATGTAGAAAAGTATCATGAATGCCCGTTATTTCTTTATGTACAACTGTATACTGCTTGAATTTACATATCAATTCGAATTTCCACTACATTACATAAAATTGTAGATGTTAATCGTGATGGCCTGGGTCCCTCGTGCCATAAGTTTATCTCCTTATTCATCCATAGAATTAAACATTTATTTTGTTGATCATCTTATAGGTTGTGTTTATAACCTATTGTTCTTGTCATGTCTGATTCGAATCACACCTCTTGATTGGGAGGCTTTTTGTCCCCAAAATTTCCTAATGATAGATGAGGGAACTGAATTGGAATTTTGTTCCTCTCATACCACATTGTTTTCCTTATACTCTATGATTTTATACCAATCCACCACATTTATTGTTGTCTTATACGAGTTTCCCACACCTTGTTATGAAAAATTGCATCTTCCTTCAACTCCTCCTTGAGATGAAAGGTATTCCAGAGTAGGAAGAACCTGATGTTCTTCCCCATCATCCAACATGGAAGGTTCAAACACCTTAAAGTATTCCACGTTCACTACTGAAGTGATCTACATAAAATTTGGAAATTTCAGTCGAAAGGCGTTCTCATTCACATGTGCAATTACCTCAAATGGTCCATATCTAAGGTGGTTGAGTTTCTTCATTTCTCCTTGCAGTCATTCCTTACATAGAGAGAATCAAACCTTATCTCCAACACAAAATTTATGATCCTTCCTATGTTGATGATGGTTGGATTTGTACAAATGTTGGATCTTATAAAACTTCTCCTCAACACTTAAATGTATATACCTAATCTTCTCCATGAATGTGATTGCCTTTTGTTCATCTCTTTGTATCCCTACTTCTTCCTTTTCTATCCATAAACAATATCAAATGTTGAAGGAGTTAAATAACCAAACAACGTATCGAAAGGAGACTTATTGGTGGAATAATTAAGTGCTATATTATATGAGTGTTGAATGTAGACTAGCGATTCATCCCAAGACTTTGGATATTTTTTTTTGTAGCCTCTCAAAAATTGTACCAACATGTTGTTTACTACCTCGATTTTTCCATCAATATAAGGATGTAACGAATTGGAGTACTTCAACTTTGTATCCATTCTCTCCCAAAGTGTTTTCCAAAATATTTCCAAGAACTTGTTGTCCTGATCAGATATGATGGATGTTAGAAATCCAAAATGTACCCATACATGAATAAGGAATAGTTTATCTGCCTCTCATCGATAGATTGCATTGTTATGGGGAATGATAACACATATTTTTATAAAGTGTTCTACCACAATAAAAAAGTATCAATGGCCTCTACGAGTCAAATAAAAATCTCCAATAGAATCCTTGAAGATTATCTCCCAAGGCCCGCTTGGCACTGGAAATGGCATGTGCAAGCCAAGTTTCTGGTTTATTTTATTTTTAGTGCTACAAAGAACACAACATCTAATAAAATTTTCCACGTTTCAATTCACCACTATCTTTGTTATGCCAAAATGCCAAACAAGCCTAGAAGTGTGTGCTTCTCTCATCAACTAAATTGTGTTGTCTTGGGGTATTCATAGTTTGTGCAACTTGTACAACAATCAATATTAGAGGTGGTGTCCATTTCCTTCCATGAGTTTAGTGACTGAACTCTCCTTCAGCTACTTGTATACTCCTCTAACATATTTATTTCCTTCATAATATTCACTCAGAAGTTCATGAATGAAAGGATCAAGCTTCATTGTCATTCCCATTGCTCAAATATTCTTCAGTGGTGGTCCTGAGAGCATGTTTTCTAGACCATTTATGGCTCCCTTATTGTACTTAAATAGTAAATGAAATTGTTGTAAGAAACCTAACAACTTGTAACAAATCACTTACTACATCCTTCTATGACTCTATAGATACTGAAGGGGTTGATGATCTATGTGTTAGTCTCTTTTCCCAAGAGGTAATGCTTCCACATTTTCACTGCCTGTATAATTGCAAAGCGCTCTTTGTCATACATGAGATATTTAAGCATTGCTCCATGAAACAACTTTGAATGGTAGCACACATTCCTTCCACCTTGCATGTGTATCGCTCCTAATTCATATCCACTAGCATTGGTTTATAGCTCAAAAGGTCACTGCAAATTTGGCATGGCTAGGACTGGAGCATCATTGATTTTCTTCTTCAAGTATTCAAATGCTCTTTTTTTATCTTACCCCAATGAAATATCTTTCCTTTGGAAGTCACTGCATGCAATGAAATTTCTACTATAGATAATTTTATAATGAACTTTATTATATATTGATTTGATCCCATGAAACTCCTAACCTCTGTCACATTGGCATGGATAGCCCATTGGGTGATGGATCCAATCATCTTCAGATCTACCCTCATCTCTCCTCCTCCAATCATGTGTCCAATATATATCAAGGAAGTCTTTCCAAACTCACATTTTTGCAAGTTGGCAATCAATTGGTTCTTCTTAAAGATATCTAGTACATGTGTCACATGTGAGAAGTGCACATTCAAAGTATTGATAAATATTAGTATTTCATGCATATATACTATTACAAAAGATTCAATGAAGGGACATAGCACATCATTCATTAGTCCCACAAAATTTGGAGGTGCATTTCATAATCCAAAAGGAATTACTAAACATTCGTACAAACCTTCTCTTTTCTTGAATGATGTTTTCCATACATCTTCTTCTTTGATATGCACTTGGTGATATCCCGATTTGAGGTCCATCTTAGTGAATAATTTACCTTGTCGTATTTGATCAAATAAGTCGTCAATCCTTGGAAAGTGATATCTACTTTGGATGGTAATATTATTCATGGTATGATAGTCAATGCACATTCACCAGCTTCCATCTTTCTTTGGCACCATGATGATGGGTGAACCACATTGTGATTTACTAGGTCTGATGACTTCCTTCTTTAACAACTACTTCAACTACTTATTTTCTTCATCTGCTTCGATGATGGACTACCCATAAAACCCAATGTTATGCAATGGTGATTCCAACAACAACTGAATCTCTTGTTCAACCTATCTCTTGGGTGGAAGTCATTAAGGCTCTTGAAACACTTCCTTGTAATATTCAATCAGTTATTGTAGTTGTTGACATTGTTCACCACTACATCCTTCCAAGGATACCTTCATCTCCAACTCACTACATTCTCCTTCCTGCTTTCCTTCTCTTAGTTATAGCATGAAAAAATTATTTATACTTCCAATGATTCTTCTTTCTTGATGAGCATTGATTAGAGAGAGATTATATTTGTTCTTGTGTGAATTTATGGAATAATATTTTCCATCCTTCACTAGTCTATAATGGTTCACCATCCTTTTGAAAATGGCATCCCTTACATACAAATATGGACTTCCCACCATTATCAACTACTTCATCAACATATTTTTGATTGATGGAAAACTCAGATTTGCATTGCTTGCTCAATTTAAATTCTACATATTTCCTTAACCATTCCAAGAGGTATGTATGTGAATGATATTGTGTTTATATCCTAATCTTCTCAAATAGTTTCATAGATATCAAATTGTATTGTGAACTAGGATCAAACAAACAATCCACCCTGTTCTGCTTCATGTAGGTTTTGGTGCAAAACATTCCATTCATTATCTTCTCCTCCTTGTGATTGCAACAAACTAATGCTACCTATTTATCAAGATTACTGAAATAAATATTCCCTTCTAGGTTTTAGGTGTTTTCCAACCATTCCTCAACATCCACATATATCAATGCTTTCTTTTTCTTTTTTTGGAAATATTTGGGGCACTTTTCAGGGTGCAATTTCTGACAGTTCTTTGTAGTGTTTCCCTTTTGATCACATATTTTACATTTTTGGATGGAATGTGTTTGTTCTTTTTCTGTTGTGATGATATTATTATCATTACACTTCTTCTTGGTTTTCTTCTTTCTATATTTCTCTTGTGCTTCTACTTAATTTTGCATACTTGTTTGTTGCTTCTACTTGTCTCCCTCCAGGAATTGTTCTTGAATATTGGCCTCATTAATTTTCTTTGGTCTAAATAACATCCATTTTATACAAATATGAGGTAAAAATTACCCCAAATACTGGACTAACATGTGTGTAATTTTGAGAGAGACTCCCATCGTAATTGATCTCTTCCTGAACTTTGTCTTGAAATCCTGCACTAATTTTCGTTGTCTCTACCTAAAGTAATTCCATACTATTTGTTAGTGTTTCTCATATCCTATTGGATAAAACTAATATTTTATCATGTCCTTCAAAAAATTCTAATCAATCAAAGGTGTCTCATCTCCTAGTTCTCTTCTTACTCCATCACTCTACCACCATGTCAAATCATGGCATTAAATATTCAACCAAGGAAAAAAAATATTTTTCTTTCCATTTACTTTATGCACAACAAAGTATACTTCCACCTATTGCATCCTTTGGTTTATCATGATATAATCCACTTCCCTAGTATGTGTATTGATGTACACCTTGACCTCCACATGGAAAGGTACCTGTGTCTTTCTATAGTTACACTCTCGCATCTATAGCTCAGTCTTACACTCTATCTTTGGATTATTTTCTTCCTTCTTGGGACCTTCATGACAATAATTTGTTGATGGTGTTTCCTTGCACTTGTATTCCAATAGTTGTGACACCCTCGATGTCAATGTGGCCAAAATTTTCTCAAATCATTCCAACGTGATCCTCAGATCTTCTTCCTCTTCTTCTCCATAATGTTCCCATGGCAGGTACTTACCATACAGATCTCTCTAGGTGCATTCAAACTTCTTATCTCATACCATATGATCCATAAACAAAAGGATTATAGCCTATCCATATTACCAGTATGGAAAACCTACACAAACAAATATATAACCTTAACTCTCTTTAGCTAATGGGAAAATTGACAAACCAAGTTGGTGCTCGAGTTTATTAAATAAAAATCACATTGAGCATCAACAAGTCGAGTTGGGACAATGATAGACCATTCATATTCTCTGATGGTCAGGTCTATTGATCTAGATATTTAACTAGAAAATTAATGACTTCATTGATTTAAGAGTGTGAAAACCAAGACAAGTAAAATACATAAATATACTCTAAGAAGAAATAATAAGCAACAAAGAATTAAGAATGACACAACGAGATTTATAACAGAGTTCATCCAATGTGGCATACATCTTCAGGTCTACTTCTAATGGATTGGCCTCTTCATTTATGATGCAAAAAAAATTACATCAATTCCTCAATCTTAATAGTTGTTCCTGATGCAACACCCCTACCTCAGCAAGTTCTGCGCGACCCCCGATCTAAGGATCGTTCTTAATCTCCCCTTCTCTTTTGAGTCTGGTTGACTCTTTGATTCCCTGCAAGAATCCTCCACACACATAACTTTCTGTGCACAAGTCCTTCTTTGGAGATACGCCCGTGCAAGAAAGCACTAAGTGCCAACTCTTACCCACACGACTAACTGATATGATCAATAGTCTTCACTCGAAAAGGTATTTCAGGTTTCACAACTTCGCGAACCCAAATGTGAGTCTCCTTGTCTCGTCAATCCATGAAACCTCAAAAATATAACTGGTCCTTTGACTCCTCCCTTGACTTTTCCTGATGTGACCTTTGTAGAAAACACGGGGCCCAAATAATTCGACACTTCGGAAATTTGTGTATCGACGATATTCAATACAACAATCCCTTCTCTTAGTTGTTGAAATCATGATAAATCCTCACCACGAATCAACGACTCTAAGTTCCTCGTGATCTGATGGTCCTGATTCAATCGGGATTTCATGAATCAAGAGTTCACAACTCTCGACTCTAAGTCACAAATTATTTCATGCCCCAAGTTTTGAAAGACGAAATACGAGCGCAAGATCAACGATTCTCATTTATCCGGATCCAATGGACACTACTCCTCTTGAGCTTATGAGTGCTGAAAACACTCATCTTTAACCTTCCCACTGGTTTGTGAGATCCAATGGTCCTCGAAACTTCGGTGATTATTCCCATGAGAATTTCAACCGTTTGATCAAACCTCTCAAAGGATCCTTCGTCGAACACTCTTTTGTCAACCCTTATGACCTTAGATTTCCATGATAACTTCTGGATTCTAAGGAATCCCTGCACGCACAGCTTGCAGTATTCATGATAACCTCTGGTTATTTCAGATACCAACTCTGTTCCCTTCTCTGCAACAACAGTTCTTCAACCTCTCTCCTTGGTTGGTAAAGTATAAGACTTCCACTCACCTATGCACTCCTTGCATGGATCTGGGATTTACCTGCACTTTTGCTGGTTTGAGAACAATGGTATCCCTCCTGATCTTTTATGAGATAAAACTTAGACCCTTGTCAATGCACTCTATGTGGACCTTCAGTGCACTCCTTGTAGGATCCCTTGGGAAGACAAACAATTGAAACTCATCCTTCTCATCTCGCAGACTTCATACATTCAACATGAAATCAAGATAATACATACAAACATAACATTGAAACAAATGCATAATTAGAGAAATAAAACAATTGTAAACATACCATTCAACAGATGTAAACAATAACCATGATAACACTATGAAATTGAGTCAAAGATTCATATATTAACTCAAGTGTTCTTGTACATGGGTTATTATCTATGTTCTTCTCTCTTCAGATCTACAACTTACAGAATTATGAATATGATACAATGATACAAGAGAGGGTGTCTTTTATGAGTTTTCCCTCCTATATCCCTAAGATATCTAATCAAATTAAAAGCTACCTACTTTACATTCAATAGAAATAAATCCCTCCTTATCCGACAGATGAGAGAAATGCTCAAGATCTATTTATAATCTCCTAAAACATAAATGCAAATACGTTCTCCTAACTATTACATTAATCTTCCTTCATTCAAATTCAAAATGTCTCAAAATGTGTGTTGGTGCAATTCCAGTTGTCCTTGCCTTTGCGCTTGCTTTTTGGGCTCAATTGTGATGCTCCTGCATCATACTCCCTTGGATAAAAAATTCATGGACTCATGTTCATGAACTCCTGCACTGTCTGTCCATGTCTTTGGATATCTTCTTCACTTTCCAAACTGGAATCCTCAATTGGGTGTCCTTTCCATTTGACCAAATATTCAAAGTATGTCTTCCTTCGGGTCTTCTTTCCAACTCTCTGATCAATTATATTCTCCATCTATTGTCTTTCAACTACAGGCATCTATCTGACCCACTAAATTTCATTCTGACCTTCATCTCCATACGTTTCATCTACTCTGTAAGGGTACAAATCCACTATGTTGAATATGGGTGATATCCCTACCCCATCTGATAATTCGATCTCATAAGCATTTTCTTGAAACTTTCAGAAAATCTTGCATGGTCCAATTTTCTTCATTTTCAACTTATTGTATGTTCCCATTGGGAACCTTTCCTTTCTGAGATGTGCTAAGACCAAATCTCCAACTTTAAATTGAAGTTCTCTCCTGTGATGATATGCATTACGCTTATACTCCTAATTTGAATTCTTTAACCTGTATTTGATTTTGCTGTGGAGCTCTTATATTTCTGCTGCAAAATCCTCTACTCTATCACTTCTGAATTCACTTTGTTCTAAGTCCCTCAACTTAGATAGTCCTCTTGGATGCATTCCATAAATGATCTGGAATGGGCTCTGTCCTGTACTCTTGTTAAGTGATTTGTTATACACAAATTCCACCTGTGGAAGAATCTGATCCCACTGACTGTGATGTTCATCTACCAAACTCCTCAACAAATCCCCCAAGCTCCTATTTACTGCCTCGGTCTATCCATCCATCTAAATATGGTATGATGAGATAAAATATAAATTCATCCCTAGCTTCTTTCATAGGGTCCTCCAGAAATGAATGTTGTGCTACTTATATGTGTAATATAATGCACTCATTAATTATCAATCCGGGATTCGTAATCAACAGAGTCACAAGACACCAATAAGGAAGGTAATTCTAATGTCATGAGTATATAACTATTCTAGATTTTGCATGCTAGAAACAAAACAAACTAGAAAATCAAAACGCACTTTGGTTGTCTTTCATGGAGAGGCTATCTACTCCATTATGGCACATGCAAGTATGAGATGGAGTTCTTTTGATAGATCAACTCTGCTATCTGGCCTAGAAAACTAACTATGCAATCACACTTCTGAAAGGGAAATCACACATCAATCATCAAGACATAGCATGGGTAGTTCAATAGTCAATATACTGAGTATGCTATGGTTCACAATGTGTTGTTGTGAACTTCACTAGTTCTCCTTCAAATATGTATGATTATTGCTGCTAACATTTATTTCCATGAAACGAAATCAAATTCATAAAAACAGAAACAGATCATATGCAAAAAAGATATCTTTAAGCAATCGAAACCTAAAATGATCTATACTGCTATCATCTGAAAAGATCAAAGCTTCAGCTAGTCTAAAATTTATACTATTGAAATCAACTACTAACACTAATCTATAAGGATGTTGACCTTTGTTGACCGGTGGGCCCTTGCCACTTCAACAGGTCAGCGAATGGAGTCTATAGTAAGCTTTCTTTCAATCCACACATTCCTCTTACTCAAATTTCAAAACATAGAATTAGACTATGCTAACAACTGAACTCACATTCATTCATAAATGATCAAGACCTGGAAATAATTGACATCCTTCTATTAAAATTCAACTCAAAACCTGTTCTGAAATATGTAACACTGCTTCACATACTGTGTTATGCTAACTCTCTACTACCTCCACCATCCTTGTCATGACTATTTAAACAGTCTTAGTCGTGAAACACAAGGAGGTGAAATCTTTAGCACATCAGTCAATTGTCAAATTTATATATTCGATTACTTATTTTAAGCTTCCTCCTCATGAAACAAAGTGTATGAGGATGAAGTAATAAACAAACAAGCTTATCATAACCTTGCTAGAGATTTAGTGATTCAACAAACATCCAACAATTTTCTTTGGTACGATCTGGAGCTAAACTTGGTATTTTCTACTTCCTATATTGGTACCAGATCGTGACAGGTGAGATTCGGTAAATGGTACAGGATCAAAATAGTGCACAAGTGGTTGGTACTGGACTAGAATATTCGGCGACCGTTGGTACTGGATCACGACAGTGAATGGTTCGGTATTGGAACTGAATGGAAGGTGTGCTTGGTACCGAATTCAGACAGTGGCAACCTGACGCATACATACGAGATGGTTGAGCTGGTACAAAAAGGCTAGACTCATCTAGAGGTCAAAGGTTACACATGGCAAATTAAAACATTAGTACATGAAACATTTAGTCTCCTACATCAATAAACCACAAAAATGCATGAATTTATTATACTTTACCTTATGACCTCATCAATGGCTAATGGTAGTGTTCTTTGTCATTTATCCAAGATTAAGTAAGCCAAAAAGGTATAGATGAGGAGTATAATAGGGTAGTGGGGATGTCAATTTAGAGGCTCAACATTCCCCCATGCCAAACCCATTGAATGTCCTCGTGCAATTGAAACAAACCCAAAATTTTTCAAAATTTGAAACTCCATTCTTTACTTCTGTGGATCAATGATGTTGATGGTTGAGGCTTCTGTTTTCATCTCCTTTTTTATGACCCTAATGTATTGTAAGAGTATTAGTACCTTCTTGAGATTATTAGAAGTCTCTTCATGGTCATATTGAAGTTGCTAGTTGGTTGCCTTCAGTTGCTCATTTTCCTTTTTGATATACTTGTCCAATAGTTGGTATTCCTTCACTTCTTGTTTGAGTTCCTGGTTTTGTTTTTACAGCTCACCAATCTTTTTCTTCATCTGTGCTTTTGTTAAGGTCCTTGTTGACTCCATTATTTCTGGCTGGATGTATTCTCTTTCCTCCACTTCCTCCCTCATCCCACATAAAGTAATAGTGACTTATTCCTCAGTCAAGCTAGGGATGTCATTCTAGACTGATAGGTCTTTAGAAGGGGAGGTAAGATTTATTGGATCTTCATGTGTATGAGGACTGATAACTTCTTTTCCTTTCTTTACCATGCTCCTTGTGGTTATTTTACAAGGGGGTATTGTATCATGGGTGCTCATAGGCTTCCTTTTCTTATTTTCTATTTGTGGAATGGTTACAAGGGGTTGTTCTATAGACTGTTCACTTTTATTTTTTGAGCTATTCTTCTCTTTCCTCATAGTTTTTGTCTTATGACCCTTCTCCTCAAGTGCTACTGTTGAAGTCTCCTCTACTAATTTGGTTTTACCTTTTGATTCTTGACTTTTAAAAATATTATTGACTGTGGAAGAGGGCCCTGCTTGTTTACTGGATTTATCGTTTTGGCTCACTGTTATGGATGATGATGGAGTTACCTTATCTTTCTTGCCTTTTTTCTTTTGAGGTTCCTTATCTTTATCTGGAGCAAGATGGGATTCCTCTACAGGTTTTTTTTTTGTGGGAAGGTGTTGAGTGATCAGGATTTTCCAACTAATCCTTTGCTTCCTGATTTCATGTAAAACTAACATCGTAATAAGACCTTGATGGTAAATGCTAGTCTTCTCAATTTTGGATAGGGATTTGACACCTCTTACCATCTTGTTCAGACTCATCCATAAAAAATATGGGAAATCAATTTTAGGGCCTCCT
>ML777343.1:1709518-1799586 GCA_009831015.1 Picea engelmannii | reverse complement strand
TTTGACCCTCCCCCATGCCAAGGATGTTGCATATCCTTATGCAAGAATATCTAACATCCTGTATCATAATGGAAAAAATGATAAGAGAAAAAGAAACCAAATCAAATTCCAAAAGTACATTTATCACCTAGCATATGATCACAAGCCTAACAATTTTGAAATTGCCTTTCTTTTGATGACTTATTGACAAGGGTAGCATTTAGCAGTGAAGACAGGGAGGTGTTTATATTTTTTCCATAAGAACAGATCCAACCTAACTTGATTTAGAGATTTACTATCATTAGATGTTATGGATAAATTTCACAGTATAAGTAGATTAGACTCCCTAGTTAGGTCTCCACTCTTAAGAAGTTTTCTTCTTAAGTAATGTAGGCTTTAGATGTCAGACCAGTAAAGTTGACTTAGGGTAATTCTCAAATGGACATTTGCTTGTAGTAATTGTCTTGTTTTATAATCTGGAGTTTGTATCTCATAAATGTCAACAGTGACCTTTGCTTGTAGAGTTCATTTTTTTAGATACAAAAGTGAATTTTTCAATCAGACAAGTATAGATGAGACATTTCTCAACCAGAACCCGTTGCCAGCAAGCCCGTTCAGTACTCTGGTGGGGTTGTTGTGATAATTAGTGAGAGACATCCCTTCCCTAGGTAGAATGCCCCATTGCCAACATGCTTGTTCAGTACCCTAATAGGTTTGCCTAGTCATACCACAGATCAGTACCCGCTACCAGCAGACCTGTTCAGTATCTCGGTGGGTTAGTCTCTTAAATCCTTTTTCCATCAGAGGCTTCTTGTCCATAGTTGCCTATTTTGATTTTTATTAAAGAGTGCTTTTGCATGGTGACAGGGGAGGCTTGTCTAAAAACCTTTTTATAGGCTAGGATGGTATTGGGTTGGAAGGTATATTCTATTATTTGGATGTCTTTAAAGATTTGTTTGAAGGAAAAATAAACATATGTATTGCAAATTAGATCTAGATGTATAATTGTTTCTAAGTTTGTCCATAAGAGAATGACCTAAAGTTACCTTAGGGTACTGATACATCCTCTTCCATAAAACATTTCCTAGTGTGCCCATGACAGAGAGTGTTCATATACTTATATGTTACTCTTTAGAGAAGATAATCCAATGAATACTATTGAAGTCTAGTTAGGGTGAGATAGTTACTTGTAGGCTAATATAGTTTTTATCCCTTTAATCATGCTAAAATACTGGATAAAGGCAACCTCTAGACTTTAAATAGAATTAAGCATGGTTCTTTTAACAATCATAGGTAAATATTATGTCTTCTTTGTCAAGCAACAGAACCAAAAGAAATTAAAATACTTCCTTTTAGCTAGCAACAGAACAAAAAAAAATTAAAAATTCTTCCTTTTAGCTAGCAATAGAACCAAAAGAAATTAAAAATTCTTCCTTTTAGAAACAAAACCAAAAGAAATTAAAGATACTTCCCTTTAGTGAACAACAAAACCAAAAGAAATTAAAGATACTTCCCTTTAGTCAGCAACAAAACCCAAAGAAATTATTTCTTCATAAGGGATGTCATTTGATGCTGCATTCGACTTCATGGTTCCATCTTAAGTGGTTGTTGCATAGATTCATACTTCATATTAATTGACATAATCTTTTGAAATATCCGTAGAATTCCTTGTCAATTAGGTGATGTATCCTGATAGTATCATATAAGGACAAACTTCTGGTACCGAACCAACATAGGACTGTTGGTACCAGACCAAAATAGGATTTCTAGTACCGGAGGAGAACAAAGTATTGTTGATGCCTACAAACTGATGTTTATCAAGTTCTTGAAGGATCAAATAAATTACAAAAATATACTTACAAAGATAAAATGCGAAAGTAAAAAAAAAGGAGGTAAGAATCCCTTGTTACCTTTAGCTTATTAACAAAACACAATCCACACCTATGTACAAAAGTTTAAAAGTAAACCAATCAATCAATGTGGATCAATAGGAAGGTCTTCTTCCTTACGGATCACCTGCATATATGAATTTTGTAGTATACGAGTCAAAAGTTCCTCTTTTGATAGGGGTTTGTTATAAATTCTCAATCGGTGACCATTCACAAGTAGTGGTGTATGTTGTTCATTAATTGTCTTTAGCCTGATTGAACCATTGTCACAGACAATGTCAATTTTGTAAGGTCCCATCCAACGAGTGCTTAACTTACCTTTGAAGTTCATGAATCTGTTTTCATACAACAGGGCCCAATCTCCTTGTTGAATATTTTTCTTTTTGAGATACTTGTCATGTCATTTTGTTCTCTGATCTTGAATGAGGGTGATTCCTTGAAGTGCTTCTTGCCTGATTTCATCCAACTCATTAAGCTGCAAGAGTCTTTGTTGTTTTCCTTCATCCAAGTTCATGCAAACTTGTACTGCAGTCCTGAAGGTTTTGATCTGGAATTCTATGGGGAGAAGTACCTGCTTCCCATACACCAACTCGTAGGGTGTATGTCATGTTGTATTCCTCCAGGTGATTCTATAAGCCCATAAGGCTTCTAGTAATCTGTCAACCCACTCCTTGTGGTGTAGCTGTACGGTTTTGGTAAGAATGGACTCAATAACTTTGTTGGTAGATTCTACTTGTCCATTTTCCTGTGGATGGTAGGGTGTAGATTTCCTGTGTTTAATTTGGTATTGTTCTATAATAGCTTTGACTAGATTAGAGGTAAATTGAGTTCCTTGATCAGTCAGAATTTCTCGAGGTACACCAAATCTAGTAAAGATGTCATTAAAAAGGAAATCTACCACTGATTTTTCACTTGCAGTTGGTAAATCTTTTGCTTCAACCCACTTAGTCACATAGTCAGTACATACAAGTATGTACTTTTTCTTTTTAGATGTAGGGTTAATGGGCCCTACAAAATCTAATGCCCATTTCTTGAAAGGCTCAATGACTACTTGGGCTTGAAGTGGCATTTGGTCTCGTGTAGTAGGCTTACCCATTCGTTGGCATTCATCACAATTGGATACATAGGTTTTAGCATCTTTGAAAATATGAGGCCAATAATAATCAGATTGCAGAACTTTATAAGCGATCCTCTTGTCTGTGAAGTGTCCTCCACAAGGACCATCATCGCATGCTTGCAAAATATCATGAATTTCATATTCCCTTACACATCTCCTGATTACCAAATCTGGTCTTGTTTTGTAGAGACAATCATCATGCCACATGTAGTTTGCACTTAGCTGAATTACTTTATGTTTTTCTCTAGGAGACAATTTCTAAGGCATCTTCCCTGTCACGAGATAGTTAGCTACATCTGCATACCAAGGAGTGAATGTAGAAATAACAAATAAATTTTCATCAAGAAAGTTATCTTCTACTGGTGCGTTATCTTCCATATGAATCATTCTAGATAAGAAATCAGCCACAAGATTATCCTTACCAGGTCTATCAATAATGTTGATATTGAACTCTTGTAATAATAACAACCATCTTGTAACTCTAGGATTTGTTACAGGTTTTTTCATTAAGCATTTGATGGTTGAATGATCAGTGTGTACAGAAGCTTGCTATCCTGCAATATAGTGTCTAAATTTATTGATAGCATGGACCACAACTAGCAATTTTTTTTTGTGACTGTATAATTAACTTCAACTAGAGATAGATTTTTACTGACAAAGTAAATAGAATAAGGCATTTGATTTTCCCTTTGTCCAAGAACTTCCCCAAGGGTTGTGTCTAAGGCATCGGTACAAATATGAAAAGGAAGGGACCAATTTGGTCCTCTTAATACAAGGGTGGTTGACAATTTCTGTTTTAGAATCTCAAAAGATATTTGGCATTCATCATCCCACTTAAATTCAGATTCTTTAGATAATAACTTGAACAAAGGGGTAGCTAGGCTTGTAAAATTAGGAATGAATCTTCTATAGTAGCCATCATGCCCTAAAAATCTACGAAATTCCTTTTGTGAGGAAGGTATTCTAATTTGTGTGATAATATGAATCTTTGTCGGATCAACTCTCATTCCAGAACCAAAGATGTGATGTCCCAAAACAATACCTTCAGTGAGAATAATCTTTGACTTTTCATTACTTAGGGAAATATTAGTTTCCTTACACCTAATCAAGACTTTTTCTATATTGGTCAAAGCTTCCTGGAAGTCTTTTCCATGGACTATAAAGTCATCCATGTAGACTTCCACACAATCATTGGTCAAGTCATGGAAAATGGCTAGGACAACCCTTTGAAAAGTGACTGGGGCATTGCAAAGTCCAAAAGGAAGAACCCTATAACCATAGGTTCCCCATGGGCAGGTGAAATTGGTCTTCTCCTAGTCTTCAGGTGCTATTTGTATTTGGTTATAACCACTAAACCCATCTAGGAATGAAAAATACTTCTTTTCGAACAAGGTATCCAACACCTGATCAATAAATGGTAAGGGAAAATAATCCCTATGGGTGGCTTTGTTCAACTCCCTGAAGTCTACACATATTCTCCACTTACCATTTTTCTTGGGAACTATGACAAGTGGAGACACCCATTTACTATCTGAAATGGGGTATATGAGATTGGCTTGAAGGAGTTTTTGCAATTCCTCTTTTACAATATCTTTTACACATCCTTTACACATCCTATTTAAAATCCATTGAGGCTTTCTAACTGGTCTGATTTGGTCATTAGTGTAGATATGATGTGTGCATGTGTCATGGTGAATGCCTTTCATGTTTGTATAATCCCATGCAAAGGCATCAAATTGTCTTTGGAGCATTTCAATTATTTGTGTCTTTTGTTCTAGTTCCAAACTAGAGTTGATATACAAAGGTTTTCCTGGGCTAATCTCAACAAGTTCAGTACTTTTTCCTTCTCTGAGGAAGATGGTGATAAATTATATAATTGAGTGATATCAGGGTGCCAAGTTTGTTGAAATTCGGAACTGAAAATGTGTGACAACTCTACAAAAGACCTCGGGTATTCAATACAATTTATATTAGCCAAAAATAAACTTAAGACTTGCTCATCCGATTTTTCTTTCATTCCTTTTACCTGTTCAAGTGTTAACAATGGGTCTGATGCAATCTTCTTCCCCATAATGGTTTTCTAAGTAGACAGGTATTTCTTGTGCCGGTTGGGCAGGAGGAAAGAGGACAAGCTTTTGGCTATGTGTTTCATTTGATATAGTCATCTCACCAGACTGACAACTGATAAAGGAATCTACTATGGCCAGCCAAGGATGACCAAGAACCACAGGGTGTCCTGGTTTGGAGGATGATTTAGAGTAGATGACTAGAAAGTCTACTGGATATTCCCAAGAAGATAGGGTGATTGTGACATCATCTAGACTCCCTGTAGGGGTAATGACTGACTTATCTGCCAACTCTATGATGGTTTGGGTTGGTATTAACTGGTTGATTTGGATCTTTTGCATAGTGTCAAAAGGAATTACATTAATTGTTTCACCCAAATCAATGAGTGTGTTTGGTAAAGAAATACCATTAATTTCAACAGTGACTACTGGGTTCCCAGGGTAATTATATTTATATGGCATTTCAGAAATAAATTCAGATAATTGACCCACCACCTGAACAAGGGGAAGTTCCTTCTTCTTCCTTCCTGGTTTCTTAAGGAAAATATCCCTTATGATTTTTTCATATATGGGGATATCCTTAATGGCTTGCAACAGAGGTATTTTTATACATACATTTCGTAATTCATCCTCTATATCTTTGTGCAAGGGTGGGTCAGGTTCCTTCACTAATAGTCTTTTGGGGTAGGGTGGAAGATTAACTTGTTGATGTACTCATACATACTGAGAAGTGATTGGACTAGGAGGGGAAGTCTCTTCTTCTACAGGGGTGGTTTGAGTGTTTTCTTCCTCAGATTGATTATCATTTTCTTCCTAAATTATTACTCCAGGATTTGATTAATTTACAGTTTTCCCTGATCATAGTTGAATTTCATAGGTGGGAAAGGTTTGAACTTCTGTATTCTACACAGGGTGGGTGGGTTGATTATTGGGGTTAGGAATTGGCTGGGAAGGGAATGTTTTTGGTCTTAGAGGGTTGTGAGAAGCTTGGTTTTGTGGCTGTTGATTGGAATTTATAGGTACTTGTTGTTGCTGGTTAGGGTTCAAGGGGGTTGTAAATTGTTGTTCTATAGGAGGTGGGAGTAAATCTTCCATCTATGGTGGGTTAAATCCAAGTAGTAATTGGGAAATGTTTGCAGGATATTGTGGATATGTAGGGTAAGAGGGATTCCCATACACAGGCCCCCTCCAACCTTGTTGCCAAGATTGAGTTTGAGCTTGCTGAGGTGTCCATTGTGGATAGGTCATTGGGGGAGGACCCCATTGTTATTGTTGATATTGTGCATTAGGTTTATAAAATGCATTGGGGTTTTGTGCTATCCAAGGTCTTCTAGAAGGGTATGAGTGTTCTTGTGAGACCCCTCCTCCCCTATACATGGCTTGTAGTTCAAGAAAAGTTGGACACTCATATGTGGGGTGATCTAGTGTACATAGGACACAGATTTCTATGACATTTAATGGACATTCTTTCTCACCATGCTTCTTTCGACATCTAGGAAAAAAGATTGCTAAAACAGTCTCTTCTTCTTGTTTTTTTTTCAGTTTTAGGGTATCTAACTGGTTGATGATTGTGCTCAAGATGTTTGTTTTAAAGTTCTCTAATAAGTTTCCTAACTCAATTCTGGTGACAGTTCCTGATATTTGTCTTGTATTTCTACTAAAATAATCTCTTGGTGCTTTGCCTGTTTTAGCTTGTCCTCTTGAGTATATTCTACAGTAATCTGCAATCTCTGCAAAAGGCTTTTGGTGCACATCTCCTGAACTTAACAAATTTAACACTTCTTTGCAGTCATCTCTAATACCCTTCAAAAATACGGTTCTTACTACAGCTGGGTCTGTGGTGAATAATTTTGATTTCTGGTAGTTGTATAAGAACCTTTCTAAGTAGTCTTCAAGGATTTCATCTTCTTTTTGCTGCATTTTAAATATGTCATTTTTAGCATTATCCTTACAATAGTCTTGGTATTTCCATAAAAATGTGTCTTTCATCTGATCCCAAGATAGGATTGTATTTTCTCCTAAGCTCATGAACCATATTAAGGCTGAATCCTTCATTGTAGGAGGAAAGAGCTTAAGTTTTTGGGCATCTTTTGAGTAGTTATAGCTTCTACATAATATGTCAAACTCGAATAAGAATAAGTGTGGATATTCAGTTGACATACCTCTAAAAGTGGGTAACGACAATAGTGGGATGTTTTTCATGCTGATGTTTCTGGAAATATCCAAGATTGGAAACCCAAAGGTCTGAGTGTCAGTGGCTGCATTTCCTTCTTATTCTACCATTCCACTGATAGATGGTTCAGAAACTGGATTTTGTGTGTCTCCTAAACGTTCAACAGATTCACGTTCTGCCCACCCCAATGTTGATTCTTCCATTTTAGGTTCTTCTTCTGGAGCCTCACTGGCTCCCCTTGAACTTTCTCCTGGTGGAATTGTTCCTGCACCAGTGTCAATTGGATTAGTGGGGGGGTTTGTTTTTGAATCTTTAGAGTTTACAAATCTACCCTTATTATCTCTATATCTATGCATAAAATGGAAATTTGATTCTTAACTGAATTGAAATCCTAATTCTATCTAGAAGGTAAGAAGGCAACTTGGATTTGAAGAAACCCACTCTAGTGGCCGCATGGATCTTCACTCACCTCTTAGATGTTTTATCCTCCTCCCTCAAGTAGCCTTTAAAATCATTCAAAAAATATGCAAACAATCTAAGCTAAAAATCACTTCCTACCATTTGCAACTCCCCGGCAATGGCGCCAAAATGTTGTGTGTGTAATATAATGCACTCATTAATTATCAATCCGAGATTCATAATCAACAGAGTCACAAGACACTAGTAAGGAAGGTAATTCTAATGTTATAAGTATAGAACTATTCTAGATTATGCATGTTGGAAACAAAACAAACTAGCAAATCAAAACACACTTTGGTTGTCTTTCACAGAGAGGCTATCTACTCCATTATGGAACATGCAAGTATGAGATGGAGTTCTTTTGAAAGATCAACTCTACTATCTGACCTAGAAAACTAACTATGCAATCACACTTCTGAAAGGGAAATCACACATCAATCATCAAGACATAGCATGGGTAGTTCAATAGTCAATATATTGAGTATGTTGTGGTTCACAATGTGTTGTTGTGAACTTCACTAGTTCTCCTTCAAATATGTCTGACTACTGCTGCCAACATTTATGTCCATAATACAAAATCAAATTCATAAAAACAGAAATAGATCATATGCAAAAAAAATATCTCTAAGCAATTGAAACCTAAACTGAACTATACTGCTATAATCTAAAAAGATCAAAGCTTCAACTAGTCTAACATTTATACTATTGAAATCAACTACTAACACTAATCTATAAGGATGCTGACCTTTGTTGGGCGGTGGGCCCTTGCTGCTTCAATAGGTCAGTGACTGGAGTCTACAATAATCTTTCTTTCAATCCACACATTCCTCTTACTCAAATTTCAAAACATAGAATTAAACTATGCTAACAACTCAACTCACATTCATTCATAAATGATCAAGACCTGGAAATAATTGACATCCTTCTATTAAAATTCAACTCAAAACCTATTCTGCAATATGTAACATTGCTTCACATACTATGTTATGCTAACTCTCTACTACGTCCACCATCCTTGTCATGACTATTTAAACAGTGTTAGTCGTGAAACACAATGAGGTGAAATCTTTAGCAAATCAGTGAATTTTCAAATTTATTTATTTGGTTACATATTTTACGCTTCATCCTCATGACACGAAGTTTATGGGGATGAAGCAATAAAAAAACAAGCTTATCATAACCTTGCTAGAGCTTTAATGATTCAAAAAACATCCAACAATTATCTTTGGTACGATCTGGAGCTAAACTTGGTATATTCTGCTGACTATATTGGTACTGAATCGTGACAGGTGAGATTCGGTAAATGGTACCAGATCAGAACAATGCACAAGTGGTTGGTACCAGACTAGGACAGTCTGCGGCCGTTGGTACCGGATCACGACAGTGAATGTTTCGGTACTGGATTTGAATGGAAGGTGCGCTTGGTACTGGATTCAGATAGTGTCAATATTGCACATAAGTACCGGATGGCTGAGATGGTATAGAAAGACTGGAGTCATCTAGAGTTCAAAGGTTACACGTGGAAAATTAAAACATTAGTATATAAAACATTTAGTCTCCTAGCTCAATAAACCACAAAAATGCATGAATTAATTATACTTTACCTTATGACCTCATCAATGGCTAATGGTAGTGTTCTTTGTCATTTATCAAAGCTTAGGTAACCCAAAAAGGTATAGATGAGGAGTATAATAGGGTAGTGGGGATGTCAATTTAGAGGCTCAATAAAGAACAACAAATTTGGTATCCCTGTCTGACACAATACTCTTGGGTAAGCTGTGAAGTCTAACAACTTCTTTGAAAAATGGATTTGCAATGTGAGTTGCAATATGAAGTCACAACCCCTCTATGTCCTCGGCAGTCCCAACACAAAATCCATGCTTATTGCGTCCCACGGCCTCTCTGGTATTGGAAATGGCTGATACAACCCTATATTTTGCCTTTTTCTATTTGCATGCTAGAAAATCCTGCATCTTTTCTCATCCCTAGCCAATAGTTGAGCCATTCAGTTGTGAAAAAGTCTTATCATGGCCAAAATATCCAGCCAATCATGCACTATGTTTTTCCTTCAATAGATTCTCTCTCATGGAACTCTTTGGTATACACAATTGATTTCCCCTGAATAATAGTCCATCCTTGATCATGTATTCAGTCCATTAGCTTCTGTCCCTGAGAACTGGATTCTCACATGCTTCATAGGCTTCTTTAAAATCTGCATCTTCTTTGTACATCTCCTTCATATTGTCAAAACCTAAAGTTTTCACTATGAACTCCTACAGAATCAAACACTTCCTACTCAATGCATCCACAACCTTGTTAGCAGTTCTAGAAATATGCTTTATAACAAAAGTAAAATTTTGCATATATTCAACCCCTTGTTACCAGTTCTAGAAATATGCTTTATAACAAAAGTAAATTTTTGCATATATTCAACCCATTTTCATGCTTCTTGTTCAATTTCTCCTACCGAGTTATGAATTGTAAATCATGGTTATTGCTATACAAGTCAAACTCTTTTGGAACCAAGTAATGCCTCTATTTTTTCAATGCCTGTATGACTACATAAAATTCCTTGTCATACGTGGAATATTTAAGCTTTGCATCATTTAGCTTCTGATTGAAGTATGTAATCGGCCTATTGTCTTGACTCAAGACTGCTCCAATCACAAATCTACTTTCGTCACATCTGAACTGAAATGTTTTACTAAAATCTGGCAGAACCAGAACTGGTTGTCCAATTGTCATCTCCTTCAGCAAATTAAAACTTTTCTCTGCCTCCTCTTTCCAATGAAAATATTTATGCCTTTTCTTGACTGTGTCCATCATTGGCGCAAAAATTCCACCAAAATTTCTAATGAATTTCTTGTAAAAACTAGCCAATCCATGGAATCTTATGACTTCAAAGATACTCCTTGGTGATGACCAATCTTTGATTTATCTTACCCTTTTAGGATCCATCTTGAGCTCATTCGAAGATATCACAAATCCAAAATAAATGAGTTATTTCTTCATGAAAGATGACTTCTTCAAATTGATCAGTAATTTCTCTTGCTGCAATCTCCTCATTACTAAAGGTAAATTCTTCGTATGTTCCCCTTCAGTCTTACTGAAGATCAGTATATCAGTGAGATACATGATTACAAACTTTCTGATGAAATCTTTCAAGACTTCATTCATCAACCTCATGAAAGTACTTGGCGCATTCATCAAACCAAACGGCATGACAAGCCATTCATACAGTCCTTCATTTTTGTTGAATGTTGTCTTCCGTTCATCACCTTCCCTCATTCTAATCTGATGATACCTGCTTTTCAAATCAAATTTTGAAAAAAACTTTGCTCCACTCAAGAAATCCATCAAGTCATCCATCCTTGGTAAAGTAAATCTATACCTGATGGTGATTTTGTTTATATCTCTTGAGTCAGTACACATTCTCCAGCCACCATCCTTTTTTGGACTTAACACTGTAGGTACAATGCATGGACTCAATCTTTCTCTCACCAATCCTTTATCCATCAAATCCTGGACTTGCTTCTTGACTTATTCATTCTCCTGCGGTGTCAATCTATACGCTTCTTTGTTTGGTAAACTTTCTCCAGGTATAATATTAATATGATGTATTATACTTATGATGGGTGGCAACGAACAAGGTAAATCGTTCACCATGATATCAACGAAATTATCTAGCAGTTCCAAAATTTCCTTTGGTAGATCATCTATCTTGGTACTTGTCAGAATGACTTTGGGTTTTCTCACCACAACAAAATACATGTCTTCTTCTTTTTTGACTTCATCAATAAGGTCCTTCCCACTCATGAGAAGTATAGTATTTCTCACCTTTGTTTTCACTTCCTTGTCTTTAATTGGCAGCAACATATGCATCCTACCATTCTTATCCAAGGTGTATGTGTTATTTCTCCCATCGTGAACAACATTTATGTCATATTGCCATGGTCTCCCCAAAAAAATATGAGAGACATCCATGGGAATAACATCACATAAATTTTCATCCTTGGATCCCCCTATCTTAAATTCAACTAAACATTGTTTAGCGATAGTTACCTGATGTCCTTTTTGTAAACACGAAACCTTGTATGGGATCGGATGTGAAACCGTCTCGAACTCCAATTTCTCCACAATTTCTATGGATACTAAATTATTTGTGCTTCCACTGTCCACTATCACCTTGCATACCTTGTCCTTGGTCTTGCAAGCAATTCTGAACAAACTATTTCTTTGGACTAAATTCTCTATCTCCTTCTCTGGCTTCAAGAGAATTTTCCACATCATTAAATATCTTCCACCTTCAGCATCTTCTGCCTCAACATTTCGCCTCTGCACTTCTAAAATGTGAGCTTTATCTCTTTTTCTGTCAGGACATTCATAATACTTATGTTTGATCTTTCCATCGACAAAACACTTTATCTCACCCCCTCTACCTCTTCCTCTTACTCTAGCTCATGGAAAAGTATTTATGTTGGAATAATGTATTCCTTCTAAAATTCCTCCTCTTTTACGGTGAGTGTGAGTTTTATTTTCTTCATCCTTAGGCTTATGTACCCTATCCTGGGCAATTTCTTTTCCTCTGCTCTGACTTCGATCTCATCCCTTTTGACCATTCGTTCGGGCCAATTTCTTTTCAGCCTTCAGGGCAATTTGATAAGAATCTCCTACATTCCTTATCATCATTATGCTCATCTCATCCTGAATGTCATATCTCAGACCATTCATGTATCTGGCGACCTTTTCATCATCACTTTCTCAATGACTTTCTCTAATGTTTAATCTGTAGAAATCCTCAGTGTATTCTTTCACTGTCATTCCTTTCTATCTCAAGTTTTGCATTCTTCGAAACATATTAATTTTGTAATCTCTGGGTATGAACTTGGATTTCATCTTTGCAACCATTCTATCCCAGTTTTTTATTCTTTTCCTACCTTTGCAACGCCTGTTAGCCTGCAGTTCATCCCACCACAATGTTGCATGCCCTTTAAGTCTAGTAACGACATGTTTAACCTTCTTATCCTCCTTGACATCCTCATATTCAAAGTACTATCCAGATCTCTAAACCAATCTAGAAGCTCCTCAGTGTCTAAGTTGCCTTCGTACATTGGAATATTCATCTTTTCCCTGGAACCTATTCTCGTAACAACTTTTAATAGACATTCTTCTACAACATCTTTGGCTACAACTTCTTCTTCGACTCCAGCCTCATTTTCTTTTTCATCTTCACTGACATCTCCAACGTCAATTGTTTGTCTCTGTGTTGTCTCCATAGCATATAATCGAGGATGAAGTTCTCTCATTTCCCTTTACATAGCTGGATCGAGCATTGGTCTATCTTGACATCTTTTGGGTGGCATTGTTCAAATCTATTCCTTGCAGAATTTAAAATTTATTCTCTCATACCACCTGATGCAACACCCCTACCTCAGCAGGTTCTGTGCAACCTCTCAGTCTAAGGATTGTTCTTAATCTCCCCTTTTATTTTGAGTCTAATTGACTCTTTGATTCCCCACAGGAATCCTCCACACATGCAAGTTCTATCCACAGGTCCTTCTTTGGAGCTACGGTTGTGCGAGCAAGCACTAAGCGCCAACTCTTACCCACAAGACTGACTGATATGATCAACAGTATGCACCCAAAAAGTTATTTCGGGTTTCGTGACTTCATGATCCCAAATGTGAGTCTCCTTGTCTCATCAATCCTCGAAACCCCGAAACACTAACGGGTCCTTTGACTCCTCCCTTGACTTTTCCTGACGTGACCTCTGTCTAAAACTCGGGGCCCAAACAATTTGGCACTTCAGAAATTTGTGTATTGGTGAAATTAATTACAACAAGCCCTTCGCTCAGTAGCCGAAATCGTGATAAATCCTCACCATGAATCAACGACTCTAATCTCCCCGTGATCTGACGGTCCTGAATCAATCGGGATTTCATGAATTGGGAGTTCAAAACTCTCGACTCCAAGTCACAAATTTGTTCATGCCCCAAATTCTGAAAGGTGAAATACAAGTGCAAGATCAATGATTCTCGTTGATCCGGATCCAATGACCACTACTCTTGAGATTATAAGTGTTGAAAACACTCAGCTTTAACCTTCCCACTGGTCTGTGATATCCAACGGTCCTCAGAACTTTGGTTATTCTCCCCACGATAATTTCAATGGTCCAATCAAACTTCTCAAAGGATCCTTCGTTGAACACTCTGGCGTCAACCCTTCTGAGCTTCGATTTCCACGATAACTCCTGGATTCTAAGGAATCTATACATGCATACCTTGCGGTATTCACGATAACCTCTGGTTATTTTAGATCCCAACACTGTTTCCTTCTCTACAACAACAGTTCTTCAACCTCTCTCCTTGGTTGGTAAAGTCTAAGACTTCCACCTGCCTGCGCACTCCTTGCATGGCTCTATGCTTTGCTTGCACTTCTGCTGGTGTGAGAACAATGGTATCCCTCCTGAGATTTTCTGAGATAAAACTCAAACCCTCATCAATGCACTCTATGGGGACCTTCACTGCACTCCTTGTAGGATCCCTTAGGAAGAGAAACAATTGAAACTCATCCTTCTCTTCTCATAGACTTCATACATTAAACATAAAATCAAGAGCATACATACACACATAGCATTGAAACAAATGCATAATCAGAGAAATAAAACAACTATAAACATACCATTCAACAAATGTAAACAATAACCATGATAACACTATGAAATTGAGTCAAAGCTTCATATATTAACTCAAGTGTTCCTGTACATGGGTTGTTCTCTGTGTTGTTCTCTCTTCAGCTCTACATCTTATAGAATTATGAATATGATACAATGATACAAGAGAGAGTGTATTTTACGAGTTTTCCCTCCTACAGACCTAAGATATCTAATCAAATTAAATACTACCTACTTTACATTCAATAGAAATAAATGCCTCCTTATCCAACAGATGAGATCAACGCTCAAGATCTATTTACAATCTCCCAAAACATAAATGCAAATACATTCTCCTAACTATTACATTAATGTTCCTTAATTCAAATTCAAAATGTCTCAAAATGTGTGCTGGTGCAATTCTAGTTGTCCTTGCCTTTGCACTTTCTTTTTAGGATTGCTTGTGATGCTCCTGCATCCATTCCTCTACTCTGTTGCAACACAATGGCCTCCAAAAGCCTTTGGAATTACCTCTATCCTATTTAAAATACACTAGTAGGTATAAAAGAACTCATATACAACATGACAAATAGAATGTGGCCTTAAAATTGTTTTCTCTCGCATTCGTGACCAAAGTGATTTCCTCAGGCATTGGTAATTTGGTCTTGTTAAAGGATTTTGGATCCAACAGACCTGTGGTCAAACCCGAATGATGTTGGGATTTTCGTTAATATGAAATCTAACCAAATTGAAATGATTTGGCATAGGTTGTATGGAAATTCACATCGGATTGGCACATTGGTTTATTGGATATCGTTGGTTCATTGGTTAGTGGGAAGGTCGCGGGGACAAACTTGTGAACCTCCCCCCTTTGGAATATGGTAGTCCTATGGTTCGAGAACCTTCAAAGAACTTTAATTATGGTTGATCTATGATCATGTTCAAGGATCTGTAACCAATACAAAGTTTCCATGTCTCTTCCTTCTTCTGTACTAGAACAATTGCGCTCATGTAAGTTGAGGAGCTTGGTATGATGTGGTCCTTCATAATTATCTTTGATATTTGGTATTTTATTTCTTCATTCTCCATAAAATAACTAATCCGGATTATTTTTCAGCATGAAATGAGAGCAGAGATATAACACATAAATATGTAGAGATATTGCAAGAGAGACAACAATATAACAGAGATTTAGAGGAAATAAAAAAAGAGTCACAGATATACAGTAATACACGATTTCTATTAACGAAATAAATGTACAGAGACTGTAAAATACAGAGTGAAAGACTCGCTAGAATGATGGTAGCTTATCTCTCAGAAGAGATGTGATGGCTACTCGCATCCGTGAGAAGATGATTACAATGAGGCTATGAAGGCCTTTTTACAATAAGCAGGAATGCCAAAAACCCTAGACATCCAAAAACCTAACCCTGGAAGATGAAGCGCCAAAAGTCATGTGGGCCCCGTTTGGGTAAGTTGGTGCATCAACTTCCCGGGGTCATAACTTTTGCATACGATATTCATTTTAGGTATATGATAGCTCGTTGGAAATATCTATCCAAGGAATACAACTTTTTGATGAGAAACATCAATCTACGATCCATGTTGCTCCCCCTTTTCTCAAAAAAACATCATTTAGGGCCTCAAAATGGCCCCGGAAGTTAAAAACTGCTAAAAATAGTAAATTACCAAAATTGCCAGAAACATGTTTTGGGCCAGTTGCAGAAGGTGGGTGGCCACCGATATCCACCTAGATCAATCCTCCCTCCTTAGGAAGCAATGGTCTCCATTGCGTTGAGTTCTCTGGGGAGAGGGGAAAGCGATTGTTGAACTTAAATCTTGGTGATCTGCTTGCCTTGCTGGAGAAGTGGCATTGCTTAGCTTGTTGAAGGCTATCACGAACCTTTGGCTGGAAGGTTTGGAAATTTTTAACAAGTTTGGCTATTTTAGATGACTATGTGTAGAATAAATCTTTGTGCTTTGTTGCAACCTTGTCGACCTGCTTTTGTTGGATAGAAGGTGCTTGGGCCGAAGCTATGGTGGTTGCTGTATCCTTTTGTTCCCTTTTTGAACAGATTGTGGAGAAGATGAATTTTCTAGTATGATATACTACCTTGTGGCACTGTTTAGGTGGGACAGTAGTCAGAACTACCTCTGGTATCCTGTAGAGATGACCGCCCAGAGTAATAATGACACTACGGGGTCGAGACTCATAGATAGCATGGCGTTTCCACATATATGGCTGGCCCAAGAGAACATCACAGACATCTAGTGGGGAAACAACACATAATACCTCATCCTTGAAGGGTTGGATGCCGTATGACAATCGACATTGTTGGCTGACACGAAGATCTTATCCTTGGCAAAGCCACCCGATGTTGTATGGTTGCGGGTGTGGTGTTGTCGACAATCCCAACTGTTTGACGACCTCTGCTGAGATGAGGTTCTTTTGGCTTCTGCTATCAACAATAAAATGAAGCGGGGTCCCCTTCATCCACATCTGTGAATGAAAAAGGTGCTCCCCTTCTTCAGGATCAATTGGTTCTTCTGGTTGAATTGTTGTGGTCGCGACAATAGTAGTGGGGTCTGCGTCGATGATTTGTCTTTTTCCATTATTTTCAGAGTCAGATTCTGAATCAGGCTTCAGCTCCTTGTCTTTGATATCGGCCACCAATGAATGTTTTGAGAAACATTCATCGATGTTGTGCCAAGGTCTTTTGTGGAAATCACACCATTTTTCAGTTTCCTTCTTTGTCTTTCCGTGACCCTTCTTTTCCTATGGCTTGGACTGGTTTTTGGGAGACTGTTTGTTAGGGCTATCTTTGTCATACTTTGGTTGTTGTGGATTTGCAGACCCAAACTCCCATTTGTTCTGGTGCTTTAATTTCTACTCGATTTTAACAGCATATTGATAGGCAGCATCGAGTGATGAGATGTCCAGAAAATCCATTTCAGTTTGAATGTATCTGTGTAGAGCCCCATGGTATTTAAGAACCAAATGTCATTTGGAGTCTTTGATACCTAGCTTGGTGCACAAGGTATGGAAGGTATTGGTGAGCTCTGGAACTTCTTGGCCCTTCTCTTGCCGCAGTGTGTTCCATCTCATGTATTGGTCCTCATAGTTGCCAACAGGGTAATACTGTTCCTTTACCGCATCCACAAAAAAATCCCAAGTGGGCTCGGCTCCATATATTCCAGATTCCTCTGTGGAAATCTGCTCCCAGTAAGTTTCCCACCAATTTTTGACATGGGGGAGAGCCTTAAGGAGTGCGAAGGTGATCTTTTCCTTGTCGAAAAAATTATGAACAGAGAAATAACCTTCTAGCAGATTTAACCATTTATCTAGGGCATCTGCATCTATTTGACCTTCAAATACAGGAATATCAAAATTAACCTATACCTTGAAAGGTGAGGTGCCTCCAAAGTGGCTGCTTGATGAATATGCACTTGATGCTATTGGTAGGAATTGAAGGATGTGGGAAAAATTCTCCATCATTTCGTCCCTCTGTCGCGTGAGAGCTTGCTCAAGCAACAGACTGATAGGATCGTCTACTTCGTCGTTTTTCTTTTCTTTCGCCATTGAGGGTTTCTTGGGTGCGTGAGAGAAATTTTCCTCAAGAGATACAAGCTCGAGACCCAACTTTCTATACTCAGACCTCGTTGGGGACATGCACTAAAAATTATCAAGAGCAGCCTGCTCTGATACCACTGATCCAGATTATTTTTCGGCGTGAATTGAGAGCAGAGATATAACACATAAATATTTAGAGATATTGCAAGAGAGACAAAAATATAATAGAGATATAGAAAAAATAAAACAAGAGTCACAGATATATAGTAATACATGATTTCTATTAACGAAATAAATGTACAGATACTGTAAAATACAGAGTGAAAGACTCACTAGAATGGCAGTAGCTTATCTCTGAGAAGAGATGTGATGGCTACTCCCATCCGTGAGAATATGATTACAATGAGGCTCAGAAGGAATTTTTAAAATAAGAAGGAATGTCAAAAACCCTAGACATCCAAAAACCTTACCCTGGAAGATGAAGCGTCAAAAGTCATGTGGGCCTCGTTTAGGTAAGTTGGTGCATCAACTTCTCGGGGTCGTAACTTTTGGATATGATATACGTTTTAGGTGTATGATAGCTCATTCGAAATATATATCCGAGGAATACAAATTTTGGATGAGCAAAATGATCTATCATCCATGTTGCTCCCCATTTTCTCAAAAAAAACATCGTTTAGGGCCTCAAAATGGCCCCGGAAGTTAAAAACTGCTAAAAATAGTAAATTACCAAAATTGCTAGAAACATGTTTTGGGCCAGTTGGAGAAGGTGGGTGGCCACCGATATCCACCTGGATCAATAATGCATGTATACAGGGTCATTAAGAAGAGGAGGATCAGGTGTCATATCAATGGAATGCTTTACTTGACGATGCATAGGCACCCCATTAGGCGAGGTGAGTATGTCCTCCTAATCCTCTATTATTCCATTCACCTATTTTTGTTGGTAAGAGATACCTCGTGGAGAGGGTCTTGTGGTTCTAGTGACCTTCTGTTCACCTTCTGATCAAACCATACAGAGGAAAAATATCGTGGTCTGAGATACCAACTTTTTGCATTGCTTCGCAGAGATCAAAGATACCTCAATGTTTGGGACTTCCTCCAGTATGTTGTATATTTGATCTCCCAATGTAATAATGACACTATGGGACCTATATTGATAAACAACATGACACTTCCACATATATTTTTTTCCTAAAAAAACATAAAAAACTTGAAGGGGGGAAACATCACACAATGCCTCACCTTTGAAGGTTTTTATGTTGTAGCACAAGTGACATTGTTTGCCTACGCAAATGTCCCATCCCTAATTGAGCCAACCGATGGTGTATGGTTGAGGATGTAGTGTCATTGTCAAGTTCAAACTCTCAAAAACCTCTGATGATATCAAGTTCTTCTGACTAATAATTTCAACAATAAAATTGAGTGGGGTTCCCTTCTCCCACATATGTGAGTGGAAAAGGCACTTCCCTTCTTCAGGCTCCTCTGATTCCTCTTGCTATAATTTTGTGGTAGTGATAGTGACACTGAATTCTGCATCAATGATCCCTCTTCCCTTTTCTGGTTTTGAATCATAATTTGAGTCAGGATCTGATCCTAGGGATTTTTTCTCAGCCAACAAAAACTATTTGGAGTGACATTCATCAATATTGTGCCAACGGTTTTTCTGGAACTTGCACCATTTTCTGGTATCCTTATTCAAATTCCCATTACGATTCTTTGTTGATGGATTGGGTTGGTTAGGGTTGGCCATCCTTTGTATGTCCTTTTTCCTGGGATTTAGGGCCACCCTTACCATACTTTAGATGTTGCATATTTTCACACCCTAACTCCCACTTTTTTTGTTGCTTGAACTTCTGCTCGATTTTGAAAAGATATTGATAAAGGACTCCCAATGACGAGATTCCCAGAAACACCATTTTGGTTTGGATGTACATGTGCAGATCTCCATGGTATTTTAGGACCATATTCCACTCATATTCTTTGATACCGATCTTGGTGCGCAAGGTATGGAAAGAATTGGTGAACTCTAACATTGTTTGGCCCATCTCTTGGTGCAGTGTGGTCCATCTCGTGTATTGGTCATCATAACTTCCAATAGGGTAATAATGTTCATTGAGGGAATACAAAAAAATCACCCAAGTGGGTCCTACCACAAAAATTATAGACTCATCCTCGACATGTTGCTCACAGTAATTATCTCACAAATATATTACATGGGGAAGTACCTTAAGGAGCACGAAGGTTATATTTTCACAGTTGGAAAAATTATGGATAGAGAAATAACCTTGTAGCATATTTAACCATTATTTGAAAGCGTCAATGTTTATCTGGCCTTCAAATAAAGTAGTATAAATATTAACTTATACATTGAATGGCGTCGCACCTCCAAAGTTCCTACTGGTTGAAGGTGCCTCCATTTTTGTTGATAACCATTGAAGGATCTAAGTGAAATTATCCATCATCTCATTCCTTTTTTGCATGAGGGATTTCTTAAGAAATAGTTTGAAAGGATCTGTTATCTCGATGTCCCTGTTTTCTTCCACCATGGAAGGTTTCTTGGGCGTGCGAGAGTGATGCAGGGGCATCAAAGGAAATTCATGATTCTAACCCTAAGAAGGTCAAACCATTTTACCAAATGGACTAGCTTCCCTTAAATTTCATTTTCATAGCAGTAATTAGTATGAAATTTATCTAGAAGGAATCTTGGTCGAACTTGGTTGTAATAGGTGTGTTTTTGTTTCTGATTTTTAGCTCAGAGTGAGTGATTTGAGGATTTGTTTATATTTGATTGGGATCGGGTTGTTAGATCCATACAATATCTCATTTATCTATACCTATTGTGTAATTGTTTTGAATTAGTGTTGGAGAGTGTGATTTTATGTGTATTGAAATCCGAGATCTTTGGAACAGTTGGAGCTGGAGTTCTGGTATTGAAATAATAAAACAAGATTTAGTGGTTTATCCCTGGTATTTATGTGCATCTAAATTTCCTATAAATTAACTTGAATGAGGTGTGACTTTCCTCTCCACCTGCAAGTCGATACTCGGATCGTATCCTACATCCATACAAAAATTTTAGTGTAGTCTAATATTATATACGAAGTTGAATTTTGATCGTTTGATTTGGAGCGGAAGTATTGGAGTCATTGGATCATTCTCTATAGGAGAATATAAATACATTGATATAAATTTTTGATCTTTGATAGAAACTCTGGGTCATATGGTGTATAGGGTCATGTACTAGATGACTTGGAATAAAGAGCCTATTGGAACCTTCTGAGTAAGTCTGTGGATCTGAGTCATAGGTCACATACAAAAGGATATAAGCACTCAAGCCTTACCTGTTTAAACATCCACTCCTTTTCAAGATAGATCAAGGTTTTATTGCTTGATCTGATTGAAGTCTCGAGGAGATCACCAACACAAAAATTGATCCCAAGACTTGTTAGAGACACTCTAATCATGTATAGAACGAGAAAAAGTTGATAACCCATACAAAAAAATCATTGTCAAATTGATTCCTATTGTGAGTTATTGGCACCTCTAATAAATTCGAAGGTTGAGAAGAGATTGGAGTTGGACATTGATCTAACTAGGATATCAAGTGGTATCAGATCCTCATGAGTTTTGTCTTCAGTAATCATGCTAGCTAGAAGAGGTAGGGAACCAATGGGAGTAGTTGTAGAGTTGCAAAATTAACTAAGGAGATTTTAGGCGAGGATGTTAGCCATGGAAGCAACTTAGAGGATAGAACCTAACACAAGAGATGTTAGTGAGGCTGAAGACACAAACTCTAGTGAATAAGGAGAAGCCATAGGAGGTGAAATATATGAAGAATAGTTGTTAATTTGGGTTACAAAGGTGGGTGCCAAAACTAAAATGGAAGTTCCAATTTATGAGGGGAACTTGAATGTTGAAGAATTTCTTGATTGGGTCAATACAATGGACAAATATTTTGATTATGAGGACATAGATGAAGAGAATAAAGTCAAGCATGTTGTAACTAGGTAGAAAGAACATGCATCCTTATGGTTGTATGAGTTACAGGCTGACAAAATAAAGAAAGGAAAACATAAGATTAAAAAATGGGATAGAATGGTAGCAATGTTTAAGGGAAAATTCATGCGAAAGGACTATCAACTGAATATGTTCAGAAAATTACAGAATTTGAGACAAAAAAGTATGCCACTGAAGGATTACACTGAAGAGTTCTACAAACTAAAAATTGGAGCAAGTCATGTGGAAGATGATATTGATAAAGTTGTCATGTATATCAATGGAATAAGGTATGAAGTCCAGGATGAAATCAGTCTACTAACTTTGAGGACTCTGGAAGATTTTTATCAAGCATCCTTGAAAGTAGAAGAGAAATTGGCTAGGAAATAGAGTTAAAGAACTATAGGAAGAAACCCTTCCAAAGGAAATGGATCATCCAGAGGGATATTTCATAATACAAAAGAAGAAGCAGGAAGATCTAGTATCCAATCACCAAGAGAAGGAGAATCTATGGGAAGAAGATTCTTCTCAAGAGGCAGAGGAAGAGGTAGAGAGATCGAGTGTTATACCCATGGAAAGAAATGGCATATGTCTTGGGATTTTCTTGAAAACAAATCAAAAAACCCCATAGGATATGACATTGCATAATATCAATAAAATACAATACAACCAATAGGGTAATAAGAGACTCCTGATATTGGAGAAGCATTCATGCTAAAGAGGGTTTTAATAAAAGAATAAAAATAAATCCATGAACCATCATAAAGGAAGAACTTGTTCATAAATACTTGCAAATAAAAAGGAAAGGTATGCAAATTGGTAATTGACAGTGACAGTACATATAATTTGGTTTCCACAAAAATGGTGAAGAAATTAGGACTACAAAAAGTGGCACATCCTACTCCATACAAGGTGATTTGGTTGCAAAAAGGACTTCAGATTTTGGTAAGTGAACAATGAAAAGAATAAATTCAAATTGGTAGTTATAAGGATGAAATTTTGTTTGATCTTATGCCCATGGATGTTTGTCATATTTTGTTGGGGAGACCATGGAAATATGATAGGAAATAAATGCATGATGGAAGAAAGAATACATACACCCTTGAGAAGAATAGGCATAAACATGTGTTGCTACCACTGAAAGATGAAGGAACTAAGGAGGAAGTTGGTCCAAGTATACTTCTCATGAGTGGGAAGGAAATCTTGGTGGAAATTAAGAAGAGGAGGTATAGTTTTTTGTTGTTGGTAAGCCGAGAGTAATTCTCACTAGAACCACTATAAATGATTTACCTATTGAAGTTCATGCATTTTTAGATGGATTTCTTGATATAGTAGTTGATGAATTTCTTGATACTTTGGATCCTATTAGAAGCATTACTCATCATATTGATCTAATTCCAGGAGCTAGTTTTCCAAACAAAGTTGCATACAGTTTGACACCAAGAGAAAATGAAGAAATCATCAAATAGGTCCAGGGGTTGTTGGACAAAGGTTTTTCTAGGGAGAATTTAATTCCTTGTGAAGTACCTATTTTGTTAAGTCCAAAGAAGGATGTTGGTTGGAGAATGTGTACGAACTCTAGAGAAATCAACAAAATAATAATCATATATAGATTTCCCTTTCCTAGAATGGATGTTTTAATGGATTGTTTATGTGGAGAAAATTATTTTTCTAAGATATAATTGAAGAATGGTTATCATCAGATAAGGATGAGGGAAGGAGACGAGTGGAACACAACCTTGAAGACTAATGAAGGACTGTATGAATGGATTTTCATGCCTTTTGGATTGACACATGCTCCCAACACATTCATGAGATTAATGAATGAGGTGCTCAAGGATATTATTGGTAGATTTGTAATTGTTTATTTACATGACAATTGGTGTTGAAGAGATTACAATAGGATAATCTTCTAATAAATCTGAAGAAGTGTTCCTTCATGAATAAAAAATTGGTTTACTTGGGATTTGTGATTTATCAAGAGGGATTGAAGATGGATCCAGAGAAGGTAAGAGCTATAAAAGAATGGCCTTCTCCAAATTCTATTTTTGAGCTAAGAATCTTTCACGAATTCACAAGTTTTTACATAAATTTTATCATAAATTTCAGTAGTATTTTGTTAGAATTGGTAGCTTGGAGGTACTTCTTCATAGGCGACACCCATAATGTGGAAATTACTAAGAAAATTTCTCCATAGTGACTTTATAATGTTTTTTTATAAACTAACTTTATAAAGTGATTTTATAATGTTGGGTCTTTTGATTTTTAAATGCAAAAGTGACTTTATGATGTTATGGGTCACTTTAGTGACTTAAGTGACCTCAAAAGATGATTAAGTCATAAAAAATGATCTCAAGGGAAATGAAGAGTCACTCAAGGGAGATCAAGGTTTAGAAGAGTTACATTTCGAAATTGCTTAAAGGAATCTCATGAGGGAGAGAGAGGGTGCACATCTTGAGGAGAGATTGGAGGGAATGTGAAGGGTCACATTGTCCAAGAGAGAAATTTCTTTCTTGGAGGGAAAGCATCACATCAGAGAGAGTTGGCATGCATCCCTAGGTGAGGGATAGGTGTGCATTCCAAGGTAGAATACTGCATTTATTGCTTTTCATATTACAACTACAAGAGGACGTTGTACAACAATGATTCTTGGTTGTACAACAAGAGGAAAGGAACAAAAATTGAGGGTTGTCTTTTAACAACTGGTTGGCTTGATTTTCTAGGTGATTTTGTTAAGTGAAACCTGTTCTGCAAGGTACATTATAGTGCTGAAATTTTATGGCATGATTTCCAAGACATTTTGGTATTGTTGCTGACTATATAGGGTTATACACGCCATACAACCAAGGTACATTTCCCAAGACTAAATTCTGGTAGATTTTTATGGAATATTATATTCATAGAAAGTGAGTTAAGTATTGTGTTTAAATGTTGTTGTAAAGGATGTTGTAAACTTTGATATTTTCCCCACAACTAAATAATAAATTATATCCTTCATCTGTCATTTTCCCTATCTACTCTTCAAGGGGAATTGCCCAGAATTTTGGTGCCAAATGTGTAATTTTGTCTAATGTTATGAATTATTTATGTTGTTGATTTAGTTTCAGGTCTATGTAATTGAGTGTTCTTTCTCATTAATTATAGTTCAATATTGGGTTTATTTCTTTATTCTTGAAGCTTAATAGGATGTTGAAATCTGAAGTATGACATAGTGTATTTTTGAGCTATATATTTTTAACATGGTATCAGAGCTAGGGATCTAATGTTCAGTGGGAAGCTTTGGAACTTGCAAAAACAAGTGAATTGGTGGGGAATTTTATTGGAAGAAGGGGGAAAGAAGAGTTTCTTTTTCAGGTGGACAAAGATGATTTCCAGACTCAGATATGAAGATAGGTTGGAGGGGATCTCCAACTACCTGCAGTGGAAGGTTAGAATCATAAGGGTTATCTAGGAGAAATAGTTATGGTCATTTGTGAATACCATCCCGCTAGTACCTGCATCATATCCCATGAAGTGAAGGAATCCTAGACTCAGAGTTGATGGAGATAGCCCTCAAAGGCTTCACCAAGGAGTGGGAGGTTCTTGTGAAGTGTGTGGTGGGGAGAGAGAAGCTTCCTGATTAGAGTTGATTGTGGGATGAATTTACATAGCAGGAGATCTAGGAGGGGTCTCAAGAGAGTGAAGTGGATGATGGATATGAAGAGAACGTTTCTCTTGTGGGAAAGAGAAATGAGAAGAAGAAGGACATGAGAAAGGTGAGATGCTTTTCATGTGACAAAATTGGCTACTATGCTAGTTAGTGTTCAAACAAGAAGGAGAAGAAGCTAGAACCAAAGGTGTCAACGTCATGCAATATTGCAGAGTTTGTTGAGAGACATGAGAGGGAGTTTTATCTCATGACTGGTCCCTTGGGATGTGGTTTCCTAGTGTTTGAGGACATTGAAGTGTGGTTCATGGAAAATGGAGGTTCTTGACATATGACATCGATGAGGTTAGTATTCCTGAGTCTTCCAGAAGTAGACTCAAACTATTGTGTGGGTGTTGGTACCGACCCAAAACTTGCATTGAAGGGGGTTGTAAGTTTAGATTCTAGGTAGAGTTAGGAGGCTTTCTGGAGGTTTTTGTAGTATTGTTTTTTCCAAAGATTATGGTTAACTTACTCTTAGTGCCAGTTCTGGAGGTTGATGCATTTGGACTGGAGTTATATTGTGGTTGGGTATTTATATATCTAGAGGGAGCTAGTCCAAACACAACAATGATGCTTGGTTCCAAGTATGAGAGGTTGCAATGGTTGTTCGGTTGACTTGTGTTGGGTTCCAATGGATTTATGGATTCAGATTATACGTTTGAGAGTAGGTATGTTTCACATGAGAGAGTTGATATCGAGGAATCGATCCTCTTCCATGACTTTGATAGGAATCAACAAGAATGAGTCGACAGAAATGGATGCTTAGGAGAGTGCGCAATCACCTAGTATCATGTCTTAAGTTATTAGAACAACATAGGTAGCAACAGAGGCTTCCAGTGCAGTGGGAGTAGTGGCTTCTTGTTTAGAGGGATCAAAGACTTTAACACATGAGGATAAGCTATGGAAGATGATGAGTTGGAGATCAATTCTGATGGTGATACCAGAAGTAATTCTCTCTCTGAGAGGGAGTATTAGAATTGGTAGCTCAGAGGTACTTCTGCATAGGCATCTCCCAACATGCGAAAGTGATCGAGCACATTTATCCCTAGTGACTTTATAATTTGTTTTTATAAAGTAAATTTATAAAGTGATTTTATTAAGTTGGGTCTTTTGAATTTTAAATGTAAAAGTGACTTTATGATGTTATGGGTAACTTTAGTGACTTAAGTGACCTCAACAGATGATTAAATCGTGACCGTTTATCTCAAGGAAAAGTGAAGAGTCACTCAAGGGAGATCAAGGGTTAGAAGAGTTACATTTCAAAATTTCTTAAAGGAATCTCATGAGGGAGAGAGAGGGAAGACATCTCGAGGAGAGATTGGAGGGAATGTGAAGGGTCACATTGTCCAAGAGAGAAATTTTTTTCTTGGAGGGAAAGAGTCAGAGAAGAGGGAGTTGGCATGCATCCCTAGGTGAGGGATAAGCATGCATTCCAAGGTAGAATAATGCATTTATTGTTGTCCATAATATAACTATAGGAGGACATACAACAATGATTGTTGGTCGTACAACAAGAGGAAAGGAATATAAATCAAGGGTTTTATTTTAATAGTTGGTTGGATTTATTTTTCTGAGTGAAACCTGTTCTAGAATGTATATTACAATGACAAAATTTTTTGGCATGATTTCGAAGAAGTTTTGGTATTGTTGCTGACTGTACAGGGCTGTAGAATCCATATATCCAAGGCACATTTCCCAAGATTGAATTCTGGATGAGTTTTCTGGAAGAGTATCTTGCTAGAAATTGAGATAAGTACTTTGTTTAAACATTGTTGTAAAGGATGTTGTTGTTGGCATAGGGGCAGAACCATGGTTAAACTCTTCAACATTGCACCAACAAAACCCTAACTACCGACCCTTTTGGCAACACCTGGGAAGCGGATGAAGTCTCACCCGAGGTAGAGAAAGGGGGGGTTGTAGGACTTAAGTGTCTACAACCTATGTGGGATAGAGATATTTGATTACAACACTTAATAGAGCACTTATCCAACAATATGCATTAAGTTATGATTCTTATTCACATCACAGATTGACCCTAATTACAGATCAATGCAGTAGTAATCAAGATTAAAGACATATAATCAATTAACACATAACATCAGAGCAGATATAGCATTTATTCATATATCAAGCATTAATCATAAATAAATCTACCTATCACACATCAAGAACAATGCACTAAGAAAATAGATACATAAATATTATGAACAATCATTTCACAAAGCACATCAACACAGGATATACGTGGTTCACCCCGGTGTGGGGCTACGTCCACCAACTCTTCTTATTTTTTGTTAGTCTCCTCCAATCTTCTTACAGGCACAGAGCCACAAAGGAAACTTCACACGGGACAAGTGATCCATGCACAATGCACTAGATCTACCTTCTTCAAATTCAAATCCAGGCATAAAACCTTACACAGTCGGTCTACACAAATCCTCTAACAATCACTTGCACTTAGCTCTGCAAGTCTTGACACACTCTAGTCATGCACTAAGCCCATGACCCGCTTCCTTTACTTACATCGCCTATGTACTTATTTATACATTATAAAAATGCCTAAACATGGGTAAGACCCATGGGTCGACATCCCATACCCATTACATAAACTCAAAAATCCCAAAAAGCCCGCAAAATGGGTGAGATCACGCGATCTCTTGTTCGCCTGGGCTCTCCGTCTTTGACCAGCCCGTCGAAGTCCCAAAAAATGGTCAAAGACGACCAACATTTCCTCAAAAATTGGTCAAGGGCCAACAACTGTCAACTATGATATTTTTCCTATAGTGGAAAAAGACATTTTATCCTTAAGCTATCATTTTTCATCTGTATTCTTTAAGGAGCATTTCCGAGAATTTTGGTGCCAAATGTGTGATTTTTTGTGCTTTTATGAATTATTTACATAGATGATTTAGTTTCATATCTATGTCATTCAATTTTTATGATCATTAAGTACAGTTCATTATTGGATTTATTTCTTTACTGTTGAATTTTAATAGGAGGTTGAAATATGAAGTATGACATAGTGCATTTCTAAGCTATATATTTTCAACATATTTTTTCTCCTATGGTAAATACTATAAGGAAGGAAAATCAGTCTTTTAATTGGACAAGAGAACCTGAAAAGGGATTCAAAGTGTTAAAGGAGAATATTACAAAGCAACCGGTTTTTATTTTACCATATTTTCAAAATCCTTTCCAGGTAAGATGTGATGCAATTGGGATGGAAATTGTTGTTGTCCCGAGTCAAGAAGATAAACCCGTTTCCTATTTTAGTGAGAAGTTGAATGATTCCAAGATGAAATCTTCAACTTATGTCAAAGAGATTTTTGTCATGATACAATCCCTAAAGAAGTGGAGGTATTACTTTATGCCTATAGAATTCATCTTATATTCTGATAACCATGTTTTTCAATTCATAACCAAACAAGCGAAATTGAATAAAAAACATGGCAAATGAGTAGAATTCATGCAAACTTTTAGTTTTTTTTATTAAACATATTAGTGTGAATGCTAACAATGTTGTCGATGCTTTGAGTAGGAGATGTTTAATTTTACAAGAAATTCAAGTAAGTACGCTGCGATTTGAGCATCTCAAAGAGATGTATAGAGAAGATCTAGACATTAAAGCAGACTATGAAGCATGTGAAAATCCATTAATGGGAGGTAGGAATACTTGGATGGAGTACATGATATAGGAGGGATTTTTGTTCAAAGACATTCAGTTGTGCATTCCAAGTTGTTCAATGAGGGAAAATATGCTAAAAGAAAATCATAGTGGAGGATTAGTTGGTCATTTTGGCCATGACAAGATGTTTTCCCCATTAAGTTCTTCTTATTTTTGTCCAGGTATTTAGGACTGATGTGAATATATTTGTTGAAAAATGCATAATTTTGTCAGTATACCAAAGGAATGGAACAGAATGCAAGTTTGTATCAGCCATTTCCTATACCAGACAAACCATGGGATTCCATAAGCATGTATTTTGTGTTAGGTTTCCTAGAACCTAGAGAGGAAATGATTCAATCTTTGTAGTTGTAGATAGATTTTCAAATATGCCACACTTTATATCTTTTTATAAAACTAGTGATGCAACACACAATATAACAAACTTGTTCTTTAATTATATTGTGAGATTGCATGCATTTCCTAAAAGTATAGTTTTGGATAGAGACACTAAATTTGTTGGACATTTCTGGAGAACCTTGTGGAAAAAAGTTGGAACAAACTTATCATTTAGTTCAACCTATCAGCCTTATGTTGATGGGTAGACTGAAGTGATAAATAGAAGTTTGGGTAACTTTCTAAGGAGTTTAGTTATGAACATAAAAATAAGTGGGATCAATTTTTAACACAAGATGAATTTTCTTATAATGACTAATCCAATAGGAGTACGGGAAAGCGTCCATTCCAAGTAGTATATGGAATGAATCCAGGGGGTGTTTCGGAACTCAGGAATTTGGACAAATCATAATAAAGGAAGGAAAATGCATAATATTTTTCTACAAGAATGCAAAGGTTACATGAAAAAGTCAAGGAAAAACTACAAGATAGAAGTCAAAGTTAAAATCACATGGCAGATTAGAAAAGACAAGAGGTTAAATTTGAAATTCGAGACCAAGTGTTGGAACATATGAGAAAAGAGAGATTCTCAACGGAAGGGTATAACAAAATGAAGCTGAAGAAAATAGGACACTATAAAGTCTTGAGGAAATTTTCAAGAAATGCTTATGAAATAGAATTGGCACTAGATATTGGAATATCTCCAATATTCAATGTTGCAGACCTTTACCCTTATAGAAAACATGAAGAAGAGGATGGAGATGACAATGAGTATGTTGAGTGGATGAATCAACTACCTACAACCAGTAAGTTTCAAATGGAAATAATTATTTGTTAGAATATTTCCAAGAATACTAAGAAGAAGGATTACTATGAGTACTTAGTCAAGTGGAAAGATATTCAAGTAGACGATGCAACCTAGATAAGCACAACAAAGATCGAGAGGCATGGAAAAATACTTGAAGACCTCATGGGGAGGATGTTGGACAACTGAGAGGGGGGGGTTTAATCAGTTGTTAACGTGCTTAATTTTTTTTTCTTATTCTAAACTCTTTACAGAGCACTCAATGACAATCACAATAATGCAGGGAAGTAAGCAATAGAACATTCAACATCATTCACACATATGAGATACACAGAGACATATATTTCCTGAGGAAACCCATAAAGGGTAAAAACCTCTTCTTCTTTATATGATAAGTAATCTTTACATTATGTACATTATCATACTGATGAGAACCAACTCATAATGAGGCTACAACCTCTATTTTTCAAGCTGCTACTTGCTGAAAGCACCAACTCTCTGAATTCTCTAGCACCCACTAGAAGGAAGCACTGACTCCCTGGTTTCTCTAGCACCAACTAGAAGGAAGCACCAACTCCCCGGTTTCTCTAGCACCCACTAGAAGGAAACACAAACTCCCTAAGAGTTCCAGCACCAACTGGATGGAAGCACCAACTTCTAGTTACACAGGCACCGACCTGTATATCAGAGAACCAAGGTTCTCCCTTGCAGTACCCTGCCACCCTGGTTTTTCTGGATGCAACCAGATGGAAGCTACAACTCCCTGTGTTTAAGCACCCACTTGAAACTCTGAGGACAACAGTCCTCCCTAGCACCTCCCAACCACCCTTAAATATAAATATTTTCGATTGAAATGAATTAAAGTGATATAATGTTCATCAATGGCTTACCAACCTTATCATTGTTCTCCTACAATGCTCTTCTCTACCTACATCGGTCTCTTCCTGCACCCCTTCCTTACGCTTTATGTTCTTCTACCTTTCATGCTCTGCGTGCCATGTTCCTTCTATGCACCATTCCTCTTCTATGCATTTCGGCTGTTGCAATTTGCCTCCTTATACACACCTAAATCACTCTCAACAACAACCCCCATCTCTTCTCTATTCTTTTTATTTATACTATCTGTGCACCTTCTTCGTCCTCCATGCAAAGTGGCTCTGCATGCTCTTCAATGTGCCACGATTGTATTCATCAGGTCATTCACTGCCACTTCAATTTTTTCTCTGCTTCACTCACTTAGGCATCAACACACTCTCTTTGTACTGCATGTTCTACTCATGTTGAGTCCTCTACCTCATCATCATGGCAATTCCTCAGTGTTTCTGGTAGTTATTCCCATGCATTCATCATCACTAGGTGTTATGCTGAGATTCCTTAGCCTCTCTAGCAGTCGAGACTCTTTGTCTTATATGTCACAGTCAAGCTCATCCTCTCTATTACAGTTATAGGCTTCAACGATCTTCCATCTATCAATCACCTCTATGAACAGTCTTCATTCCACTAGCTGATTCCTTGAGACTCTTTAGCTTCTCTAGCGATCACCCTAAAGTCTCTTCGAGTCCTTTGACAAAAACAATCAGTCGTTTCTAGAAGTTACACTGTGAACCTCCAAAAACCGCATCAGCAATTGAATCGCCACTGATCGATTAACTGTGAAGAGAAACAGTAGCCCTTTTATCATATTCCCGAATAAGTTGCACCGTTGGATCATAAATGATGGGTCTCGCACTTATTTCTCCATTTCGCAATTCGACATTTTGGCATTTCGGCATTCCTGTGGTGTGGAATCTCATCTCTCCAAGTCGCGATCTCCGAAATGGATATTAGCTTCATGCTACCTCCTCCCTTAAGCCTTCGTTGATGTGACCATAGGTTATGACCTAGGGCCAATTCTGAACACGCATTTCACATTTTGCGTTTCAGGGATTCTATGATGAGTCGTCTTGACTCTCCATGTCCCAACCTCCGAAATGGAGCTTTTCTCTTAGATCTCTTCTCTATAACTCTTTCATGATGTGACCACCGGCGATGACCAAGCTCTTATCCATACAACGCTTTCACAATTTCACATTTTGGCACTTCGAGACTCCTGTGATGAAGAGTCTTGACTCTTGACTCCTCCAACTCCCAGTATCCGAAACTCCGGTTGATGTGCCTGTTTCAGAATTTTTGGCATTTCGTATTTCGGCACTTCGGGACTCCTGTGATGAAGAATCTTGAATATTGACTCCTCCAACTCCCGGTATATGAAACTCCGGTTGATGTGCTTGTTTTGAGATTTTCAGCGTTTTACATTTCGGCACTTCAGGACTCCTGTGATGAAGAGTCTCGACTCTTGACTCCTCCAACTCCCGGTATCCGAAACTCCGGTCGATGTGCCTATTTTAGGATTTTTGGCATTTCTCATTTCGACACTTTGAGACTCCTATGATGAAGAGTCTCGACTCTTGAATCCTCCAACTCCTGGTATCCGAAACTCTGGTTGATGTGCCTGTTTCGGGATTTTCGGCGTTTCGCATTTCGACACTTCAAGACTCCTGTGATAAAGAGTCTCGACTCTTGACTCCTCCAACTCCCAGTATCCGAAACTCCAGTCGATGTGTCTGTTTCAGGATTTTGTAAGCCCGCTTCTCCTAGCACTTTAAAGAACGTGGAGGTTCTCCTGGATCCAATGATGGTCGGACCCTGTGCTCGTATCTAACGCTTGAGATCTATCCTCCATCTTTGCGCCCCTCCTATCTGGATTCAAATCTGACGGTCATCAGGAATTCTGAATGGGATCGAATGATCACTGTTGCTCTTCATTGTTACACTTCTGATCTTTCCATGCCATCATCGTTGCTGATCTTCCTTGCCTTTTCCATGCCATTATCCCTGTGTTGTTGGTCATGATCTTTGCCATCAATGACAAACACGCATACTCTGCACTATCTCTTCTGATCTTATTGAGCTTGCTCTGCTGAATCTTCCTAAAATACTTCTGGTGCCCACCTAGCACATTCTTCTTGTACTTAAGCCATCGTTGTTTTTGTACTTTCCATCAATGATAAGAATACGTTGCCTATAAAACATGCCAACAAGGGATTCCATGAACATTTATGTTCAACGAGAGTCTAATACAGGGGCATCAAAGTAAATTCATGGTTCTAACCCTAATAAGGACAAACCAATTTACCAAAGGGAGTTGATTCCCTTGAATTTCATTTTTATTCTAATAATTAGTTCAATATGCCTCTAGAAGGAATCTAGACTGAACTTCATTGTAATAGGTGTGTTTCTACATTGCTAATTTTTAGCTCAGAGTGAGTGATTCGAGGATTTGTTGACATTAGATTGGGATCATGTTGTTAGGTTCATATGAGAGCTCATTGAGATATATATATTGTGTAATTTATTTGAAAGAGAGTTGGAGAGTGTGAGTTTATGTGTATTGAATGATAGGATATTTGAGACAGTTCCATCTTGAGTTTTGGTATTGAAATAATAAAATCAGGTAAGCTTCTTAGTATTAAGAAGGTTGTATGTCGCTAATAAATGGGTTCGTACCTAAGGAATATGAATTACAATCATAGGATAATGAAAATATGAAAGATGGAGTGATGACCTAATAAGTCCAATGTAAGAAGACCTAATAAAATCTTCCTCTTCTAGAAGGATCCTCCTCTAGATTGTTCTTTTGATAGACATATCTAGTATAAATAGGAGTTGAGGGAATGAGAATTTTTGTCTTGGATATTATTGTAATAGAGCTCTACTCTACTAGAGGTTTCCCCCTTGAAGAGAAAAGTGAACATTTCTCTCAGGAATCAAAGTGCTCTTTCTGGTGTTATCCTGGTATTATTTTGGTATTATTGTGGTGTTGTTCTAGTTATATCATTGTTTATCTGCCATTTCTAGCTAATTATTTTTGTTCTTCATACTATTTTATATATGGAATATTAAACTACGAGTGACAGAATTGACATTCGTCTGGACCAAGTAAGTACTCTTTCCCTCCTCTTCATTTCTAGTGGTTTAGAATTTCACATTAGTCCCAATTTTTTTATTTTTTTAAGGTGTAACCTAGGAATTAGGGTGTACGCAGGTTGTAGTTCATCAATTTATTTATATGGAGGCATGTACATGGTCAAGGAAAATCATGACCATGCATATGCATCCCTACACACGAATGTTACTGTAAAATCCTACGTAAAAGTCTACAAATTGGTTTTTTTAAAGGTTTTTAATCAAAAAAGGATTTATTCTTGCAGGATGGTACTTGAATAGAGAGAAAGAGAACATGAGGAAGTTTATGCTGTAGTGGAAAGATATCCATGGGCCCAAATATAACTAAAAATATGTGGGATTTACAAGTTATCGGATCTCAAAGGAATGAGGGCTCAAGTGAGGGTGCTCCAAATGCTGGTGAAATTTTGGGATACAGATACAGAGGCCTTAAACCTTGATGGGAAACCATTGATAATTGAAGTCGAGGATATCTTTTTATTTACAGGATTTTCTCGTCAATGTGAAGTGGTGAACCTCAAAGCCCAGGGATATGGGAGTGACATGAACATAAAGGAATACATCACCACTCGTTATGTTGCAGGAACATAAAATCTAGGGATCCAACTCCCCATTAGGGAGATCAACAACTTGAGTTTGAATATCATTGTTCTGGTGCTTACATGGATCATGGGGTCGACCTCGTTTCACCGGGACTAAAGGCCACTTATTTTCTACATAGTGGAGAGATTACGAACCATAGTGTATGATTGGTGCATCTCACTACTAGCTAACATGAAGAGCCAACTGACAGACTTCAAACAAGGTAAGAAGAGGAACTTCAGGTTCACGTCTATCTTGTGTAGTTTTTTCTTTGAGCGGGTTCCATGATCGATCCCTAGAGTCGATATCATTCCACATAGAACACGTGATCCAACCATGTCATGGTTGACCAAGGGGATGATGTGGTTAGGATGTGGTAGGGATCCAACCCCCTACAATGATGAGTTCTTCTTCTCATGGAGTCAACATGTGATATCCATGGATGACTACCCTTATGAAAGGATTTAATACAGAGGATATCCAGACGTGCCATTTCCATCGGGTTCCACATATGGTGAAATAGATAAAGATTTTTGATATATTTCATTTTTTTGTGTTTTTTCAAAGAGAATAGAGAACACAAATATTTTTGGATGGTGTCTAGTACTGAAAATTACTTTTTTATGTATATGTGGGTCCATAATGACTAGATGGATTCCCAGGACATCGTCGAAGGAACCGAGGAAATGAGCCAAGGAGAGAAGATGCAGAGAGAGTTCTTAAAATTGTTTAGGGGATCCTATCTCGTTTGACGCACAGGATTCCGATGGTTCGGGTAGATATTCTGTCAGAGGCTATGCAATGGTAGGTGGTGGGTGTGCCCCATGCCTGGGTGTGGCTCTTACGGCATCTTGAAAACATCATTGTATGTTATGATGATACACATCCAGCGCCACAAGTGTAGATTCCATGATCATTGTATCTACTGGCCATATATGTATTTTGATGGTGTGAGCCCCAATTTTGTACTATGACACCATATTATTGGAAAGATGAAATATAAAAAACATTGGTCTTCAACTTTACTTATATATTAAAATGTGTACATTGGTGAATGTGTTTTCTTTACATTATTTATGTGAAAAATTCTAATACAAAACATAATTAGAATATGTATCAGATACATAATTAGAACTTCTAGGTATGTGATTATAAGTAATAAAATCAAAATGACGTTCCAAAACTTAAAAATGTAGGAATCATCGGAGTAGAGTACAATATCACACACGACAATTTTCATTCAACTGACAAACTACTAATTGGGAGTCCAGGCGAACTTCTAAAGATTGAACACCATATGAAATGGAATTGCGTAAAAGATATATAATGATGATATATTTAACCACATTATTCATTGATGGCCCTTAACAAACACCACCTGGAGACACCAGTTGACCGTTGTGGTGAGTAAACGACCCAAGCGGCGGAAGCCAAGTTCCATGTAAACTAAAGACTCTGTTGACATCTGCCAACCAAGGGAAAACACGATAAGCAATCCGATGACACAAAGGAAAAGATATATACACTAGTATACACTAGTATACAAAGAGTTACGCTCAATATTGGGGCTCAGGCATAATATATTTTCAAGTAGAGCCCATTTTTGGGGCTCTACCAACATATTACCTTCATAATATTCCAATTCATAGGCTTCTTTTTCTAAGACACGTTGCATGATATAAGGATCGTGTCAAATGGGGTTGAACTTGTGTTCCCCTGGTGGTTCTTTGGATTGGTCATACAAGAAGACCAAATCACCCTTAGCATACTGTTGAGGACAGATAGTCTTATAATACTAGACCTTGACGCATCGTTTATTCACTTCAATAGTCATAGAGGCATCTTGATGCCGCTCATCTAGGCTCTATAGGTGTACGAGGTGTTCTTCAAGATTAGAAGTGTCAGGTTGGAGATTAAATACCAGTATAAGAGAAGGGATTTCACATTCAATAGTATGGATAAACTCCACAATGTGTACTAACTAAAAAGTATAAAAACTGGTGGAAATATTAACCGAGGTTAGGTATTCCCAAAGTGCAGGGTAAAGCATGAGATGCCAGTGAGATTTTCTATGGCTGACATTTTTCTGTAAAATGGTCCTGAGAGACTTGTTCATAGCTTCTACTTGTCCATTATCCTAGGGATAGTAAGGGGAAGAATGACCATGTTTAAACCCCAATTGTGATTCTAACTCTTTCATCATTTCATTCTAAACGTGAACTCCATGATCAGTGACAATCTCACTTGGGATTCCGAACCACACTATAATTTGATTGAACATGAAAAGTGTTGCAGTCTTACCATCATATTTTATTGTAGGCATGGACTGTTACCATTTATTAAATTAGTTTACGACCATGATAATATGTTGATGCCCCCCAACCGAAGATGGGTTGCAATCCACAAAATCTACCCCCTACTTGGTGATGAGACCGATGGTGATGAATGAGTGAAGAGGGGTTGGATGCGAGCGCATATTCCAAGCAAAAAAATGGCAAGGGTGACACTTATTGACCGCTTCGACACAATATTTAAAAATAGAAGGCCAAAAATAACTGACTCACAATATTTTTTGGGTTGTCGCAAGCCTAGATAGATGACCACCACAAGCCCCATTATGACAATCATTAAGAATAGACTCAACCTCCTGGTGAGTCAAGAAATGACATAAGCTATTATATATATCGATGATACAAAGTCTCGTTTTCATCGATGATAAGGTAGTTTTTACCTTGATAACGTATACCTCGTCGATCGTCTCTCGAAAGATGCTGAAAGAACTTCAAGTTATGAAGATAGATGAAATTGTCTCCATACCAGCGGTCCGATGACGAGATAAGAAAAATGTGTTCATCCAAAAATGAATCAACATGAATGATGTCCTCGTCTAGTCGAGGGAAGTCCGATATTAACTCGTCAAAAAATAGCGATTTCTTGGATTTCACAGAAGAAAAAACGGGGTCAAACTCTTGCAAAATGACAATCCATTTATTGTATTTCCCCCCTATGATTTGATTAGTAAGGATGTATTGAAATGGTTTGAAATAAACAACTATGGTATTTTTTCAAAGAAATATATAGTGTCATAATATTTGAACCATGTGTACGGAAAGCAAGGATAGCTTCTCAACATGAGAAGACTTGAGTTCAGGACCAACTAAGTTTCAACTAAGGTAGTAGATGACGTGCTCGTGGAGCTCATCATCATATTAAACTAAAAGCATAACAATCGTCCCTTTGGACGTGGCAATATAAAGCAAGTAATCCCTATTGTAGTCCAGAGGCTTCAACATAGACGTCCATAACAAGGCTTTATTAAGAGAATCAAAGGATTCCTGGGCTTACTGATCCCATATAAACAGTGTGTCCTTCTTTAAGAGACGCATGAAACACTTAGTAATATTGGAATAGTTTACTATAAAATGATGTAAGAAATTATATTTCCTCTGTAAACCTTGAAGCTAACGAATGTTGTACAAGAGAGGCAATCAAAGTATTTCCTCAACCTTCAAAGGATCCATCATGATCCTAGTCTCAAAAACTAAGAATCCTAAAGGATGACTCGGCCTAGCGCATAAGATACACTTGTGAGGGTTTAAACAAATGAGATAATATCGATAACTCTAAAAAGCTAGCAAAAAGTGGGTAGCTTGATCCACTCCCTTGCAAGAGTGAGCAGCGAGATCATCAAGGTAATCTTTGACTATATGCTTGAGATTGTGAAAAGATAAGGTCATGGATTGTTGGAAGGTTGCTCTAGATTTTTTAAGGTTGAAAGGCATTTTTCTGTATGCACAAGTACCCCAAGGAAAAATAAATGTCATCTTATGTTGATCCTCAGGTTTGATATGAATTTTATTGTATCCTGAAAATCCATCCATAAAATAAAAAACCTCACTTCCCGCACAGTCATCAAGAATATGATCAATGAAAGGGGTTGGGAAGTTGTCTTTAGGACATGCCTTATTCAGGTCTCAAAAATCCATACACACATGGATGGTTCCTTGTTTCTTATTCATGGGAATGGGATTGGATACCCTTCAGTCAAGGGAACTGGGTAGATAAAACCAACATTAAGCAGTTTCTCCACCTCTTCCTTAATAGTAGGGGCCTTCCTAGGGTTAACAAATCTAAGTCATTTCCAAATAGGTTTATCATTTGGGTAGGTTTTGATCTCATGTTCGACAATACTAGGGTCAATTCCTGGCATCTATTCATATGAACAAGAGAATACATAAAAAAAATCTTTGAAGAGACCGGTGTAGATATGAATTTATTAAAGTGAACAATCTTGACCGATATATACATTTTCAATTTTACCGGGAATGCGAGAGATTTTGATCATGACGGTAGGATAAATGCTCACCATGTTTCCTTCAGCATAAATTTTGTGCGCGTCTAGTGGAACTATGGAATGAACAACTATCTCACTGAGGGTAGATCTAAAATTGTCTTGTTCGATACTAATAAGCTCTGGGGGGAAGTAAGAGCAATGATGCATATCATCCCATGGCCTATCTGAACCATTCATGGCCTCTAAGATCTCTTCATCTGAAGCTAAATTATCATCGAGGAAATCATGTGACAAAGACGATGAGGTGGCCCATATGGGTCGGAGAACAGGATTCTCCTTGTCCGTCTGCAAGGAGATAAGATCGAGGTCAACAGTAGAGACGAGAACAACCTGATACGTTATCTATGCCACTAACAGTGGAATTTCCATTCAAATATGTGACTCACCTTCACAAGACATGGTCGAGGAAGGTAGGGTCCAAGGATCGTTAAAATACAAAGTGCATAATGGAACATACCTCATTGACGAAGAACACCTACTGGACATGGCCTAAATGTGATGAATTGGTGCCACAAAATCAATGGTACCTATGAGGGAAGAATACATTTCGACACCAATATCCTCAATTGTCAGATAAGAATTGTTGATCATGGGGATTGAAGGTCCAAACAATGCATTGGGACTATCATGCAAAAAGGACAACTGATCAATCGTCAAAATTTTCCCTTCGTGAGGAAAACATAAAGTATGAAAAACAAACTATACGACTGCAACCATAACATAAGTCCAGTTACGCCCTAGTAATAAGTTATAGTCAAGGGGCGCATCAACCACGTCAACATAGACCTCCACTATCTTTCCACCTAAATAGATTGGAAAGGTAGGAATCATACCGTGGGGATGGAAAGAATGACCATCAAATGAGGTCAACATAGTTAGATATTGAGAGAGGGCTGGAGAGTCAATGGATTTCCAACAGGTTAGGGGAATCACACATGTTGTAGTGACTTCATAAATAATAGTATGTTTGATGGTATAATTTGAGTAATCCACATGGATCTAAAATGCCACGTGGTAAGGAAAGTGAGTCTTCACATCCATGACGTCAAACTTGATAACCTTAGAGCCACAGGAGTCTAGATCTTCTAAAGTAGATAACAAGGAATTCCTTTGTGAAGGATAGGTCTGGAGTACCTCCAAACATGACATAGCACAAGGGGTTTGAACCAGATATTCGACAATAGAGTAGTTATGGGAAGCTATATCATTTGGGTTGTGAGAAGATCATTTCAGTACTCCTTTCATAATACGAGGTGGAGGCTCTGGATTTTCAATCTGAAAAGGCATTTCCTAAGAAGGGGGAGATTCTAGACGTAGAACAACCTGTGAAGAACTGTAATTGCAAGACCAAGTGGCTACATTAATATCAGACTTGACCATATTTACACATAGACGCTCACCTTCACGCACCAGGGGGTTTTGATTCCCATTCATTGCATTTTCAGTATTAGAGGATATCGATGACACGTGTTGATTATGCAGAAAATGATTAGTCAAAAAAATGGGTGGTTGAGATAAGACCCTCACAACTTCCTCGAGTTTGGGGAACAAGTGGGTAAGGTGATCATCAGTACAAAGTTTGCAAGGAACCTTCACCTTCTAGTTCTCTTTCTTTCCCTCATCGGCATTATTTTTCGATCTATAATTGTTAACGTTGTCCATGGGTATATTATTATTATTATTCCTCCCACTCTTATGATTGTTACCACATCCTTTCATTTTATTACCTCCTAGTTGCTAGTTACCATTTCGGTTAGATGAAGAATATAGATAATGAACATCCACCAACTGGGTGGGAGTGGAGGACACATACGAATCTTGTCCTATTGTAGACTTGATTAGAGAAAACTCCTTCAACTTGTGTGTCACCAAGTTTGTATACTTAGTATTTGCAAAGCCTATAATTCCATCGACATGAGGCTCGATATTTTTTCTAGGGTCATAGTTTGACCTCGGTGCGTCAGGAAGAATTTCATATAAAATCCAAGATTGAGAATATATGAGATCTAACTGTTGGGATTTAAAAATAGCTTCCTCTTTAGATGTTACCCCATATGTAGAAATATCCTTTGAAATATAATTCAATAGGGATTTAAGGAACCATTCCAACAAGAACTCTGGAGGAATGTAGGCTTTGATAAACCTCTTCCTTCTATGCCACTCTTGGATGTGATCTGAGATATGGGTGGATTTTTCCTGGTGGAGGGCCGACAGAAGTTCTATGTCATCATCGTAACAAACCAAAAACTGGAAGTGGTTGTCAAAGACTAGAACCATATGATTAAAATTCATGTATGTTTCCCCTTGTAGCTCTATGTATCATTTCGTTGCAACCCCCATGAGGGTGATTTGAAACAATATTAAATGAATAGAATCCTCATTAAGGGAATTGGAAGAGCACCAAAGATGAAAAGTAGCAACTTGATCACTAGAATCCTCATGAGTATTGCTTTCAAATTTCAGAATATCTACAGAAATCTTGGTGGGGATAGGGGGCCATGAAGGATCATGACTCACCAGGTCATTCATTAATCTTAACAAGCCTAGAAAATTAAGCGTGGTCAATAAATGGATATGGGGATGTGACATATGACCCCAAGCTCCTGGGTAATATTGATGATGGGGAATAGCATCCCATCGAGGGTTCTGTCATGCACCATGGCCCTATCCAGTATTGTAAAACCCCCCTCCAAACTGATTCATAAGGGTTTGGTTGGGCACCATTCCAATAGGAATCTTATAATGAGGTTTGTAAATATTTCCCCTAGATGGAGTAGCTCTAGGTCGGGGGTTTCCCAAATTATGAAAACGACCTCCCCTGGGTGGAAATCCAGAGGATAGAGGTGCATTCGTCATTCCAAACATGTTGCAAGGAATCAATGTGGAGGAGGTAGGTGTAAAGGAAGTAACAGAAGAAACAACTTCTCTGCCAAGTTGATTACTCCATCCAAGAGAATTAAAACTAGTATTGGACCGAGGATGAAAAGGAGGGTGGCTTCCAACCGTAGAAGTCAGTTGGGGAATATGAGCTCCACCAAACGAGACTAGAATATGTGGAGGATCCATTCCCCCAAGTCCAATACTAGGATTTTTGTTATTCATTGGAATGGAAGACGAAATTTGTGGTGTCATATTTGGCATACCAAAAGAGAAAGGGTTAGAGACCGAAGGAATAGACTGAGTATTGTACCTAGGTGTTGTGTCCCTTTCATCATCTAAATGAGAAAAATAAGGACGTTTACAAGTCCAGTTGGGTTAGTTGTACAAGACAATAGTGAATGCGAGAGTTAGAAACTGATGCAGGAGCATCACTCCAAGCCAGCCATGCGCTAGCCAGCCAACCCAGTTAGCGCATTCAAGGAAGAGAGGAACCAGTCCTCTCATGTTTTGAATTTGAATGAAGGGGATTTAATATTTGTAAGGTTGTTGGAGCCAAAAGGCCGTGCCTATACATAGGATTTAGATGTATATATCCTTTAATGGTTGTAAGGCTGAGATCTAGATCTGATCCGGACTAGACAACCATTCATTGTAATTCAATGTAATTGAATAGAGTAGGTATCTTGGAGGGAAGAGCTCAAAGAGCCCCCTCATGTAAAATATCTTTTGTATATGTAGAGTTAGTCAATTAGCACAAATAGAAAAGAGAAGAGAGGAGAGCCGAGACTCTGTAAAAGTCTGAGCTCAAGAACACCTTGTAAAGGAGGCATTTTACATTAGTATAAACAACAGTTTTTCCTGCATGTTATTTTGTGGTTGCATGAATGTCTTTGTGTGTTCTTTATATGTTGTAGATGTATGATTAGGTATGCATTTGAAGGGATAGATAGGTTCTACTATCTATTGAGTTCTTTGATTTTAGATTTGGTTTTCTTTGTGGTCTCATGCCAAGAGGGCGTGATAGAACACTACGGGTTCTAAGAGCCAGTGCATAGAGTTCACTTCCAATTCTATGGAGTTTGGACAAAGACGTGCTAGGAGGGCACACCAGCTGAAGTCTTAAACTTGAGGAAATATCTCAAGGTTGCTAAACACCTTGGAGACAAGACTGTGCAGAGGAAAGGCACAGGGGAAGACATAATTTCTAAGGAGTTCTGTAGAAGCCCTTCTAGGAGGGCATTGAGCAGATGCATGGGTTGCATTGAGGAGAAGAACTTTGGTTCGAGTTCAGAAGGAGATAGAATCACTGAGGATTATATAGAGCTCTGTCAGTAGGGAATTGAGCACAGGCATAGAGGCCATAGGAGAACTCCATCGTGGGTTCAAGGAGAAAATCAGAATCACTGAGGATTCTAGAAGCTCTGCCCGGAGGGCATTGAGCAAGTGCTAGAGTGCATAACAAAATTCTGGTTTGAGTTTAGAAAGGAAGATAGGTTTACTGAGGAGAGACTTTTCCAAGAGGGCATTGAGTTGGTGTGTAGAGAGGGCACAGGAAATAACTCTTTTGAGTTCAAAGGAGAAGAAGTGTCAAAGAGGATCTTCACAGGGTTATTGAACACCCTGTAGAATCAACAAGGAGTGCTTGAGCAGGAAGTTTCCAGAGGGCATTTCCATCCTTTCAAGGAGAGAAAGGGACAGAGGAAAAAGACCTGTGCAAGGGTGCACCAGGCCAACACTTGAGTGAAGTGTTGAGAGATAGCCGTCTGAAGGTTTTTCAAAATTTGGAGCAGAGCACAGAGAAGCTCAGAAGAGATAGCACTGTTGTGTGCTGAGACTCTGCAAGCTAGTGTAGAAGTCAAGAAACCTTTCAAAGTTTCAGAGCGGACTAATCTTAGGAGGAATAGTGCCTTTGCACACAAGGTGAGAGTTGAGAGGAGAAGAAGGCTTAGAAAACCCTTTGGAGGGTTAAGAGTCAAAGAAGCTCAGGAGGGAGCTACAATTGTCATTGATTCGGAGTGGGAGAGAAAGATCTAGACCATTGGAGTTCCACGACCAGGCAGCGTAGGAGATAGATCTGGGCCGTCAGATATAGCTCATATAGCCGATAGCCATCAGATCTGTTGAAAGGAGCGCAAGGTTTAAATCCTTTCAAAAAGAGGAGAGAACTCGAAAAGTCTCGAAACGGCAGCGGCATCGGGATTTCGGGGTTCGAAACTTCGAAGTTCCCGAGGACAGGAGACCGGGAGATTTGATGTAACAGGTCATGAAGTCTCGAAGACACCAGAGTCGTCCATCTAGGAGGACGCATGTCATGAGATCCTCATATCTCGGGATTCAACATCGGAGAGCTGAACAAGGAAGTCTTTCGACTTCAGGACTTGTGAAGTCCCGAAGTGATCAGGGTCATCCATATGTGGAGGATGCATGGAAGTGATCAACGAGTTCGAAGGGAACATTGAGTTATCTCATGGATTCAGATTTCGGGAGTTTGGAGAGGATATGCCAAACTCTTGATTCCATGAAGCTCCGAATAGTGAGGAGCAGGGACAACCGTTGGATCCAGTTCACCGAAGAACTGTTGGATCAAAACCTTCACCATTTCATGCGCTCGGAGGTTCGGAGGTTTAGAAGAGTCACTTTTGACTGCAGAAGTCATGAAGCGCCGAGAGCCAAGGCTCGTTTGAACACGTGGCATATCCATCAGGTGGGGACCGCATGGTTAACATGTGGACAATTTTCACCTGGGCAGGAGTCAACCTTTTGTTGACTTATCGTGTGTCATGGATTCATGAAGAAGGAGCAGGAGAGCTCAACAACTCAACTCACGAAGTTGTGAGTTGCTAGAAGTGTGAAAGGGAAGTCAGATATTGCCTCTTGGGGTTTTGCAAAGGTTGAGCACCAAGGCTCAACAACTCAACTTGCATGGTCACGAGTAGCAAGAGGTACTAACACTTAGCCCTAGCTGACAATTATGCATGGAGGGCGCTGACAAGAAGGAACTATACTCGTATCAGTATCTTGGGTATCGGGGTTTTGTAGAAAAAGGAGTCGAGAGCTTCGACTCACGGACTTGTGAATTGCGAGTAGAGAAAGGCACTTGTGCCAAGGCCTAGTTATGGTCGTGTGGAGGTGAAGCTTGCACCTTATCCTTGTTCACATAAGGGGGTTTCAGAAGGACCTGTGGATCTGATTAGATGAAGGTTCCAATAGGGAACTAAAGAAACCACTTCGGCTCAAAGAGATTTGGAATGATCCTACGTGGATCTTGGCCCAAGGGTCAGGGATCTACACCAGAAGTGATATCAGAGCTTGAATCTGTTTGTATATTTCATTCAGAGGAAGCAAGAGGAGAAAGAGTACTCTGATACGCATCAATTTGGTATCAGAGGCAGCTTGCAGGGACAGGCAGAAGGAAGACAGAGTGTTGGAAACTTTGTGGTGATTGTTGCAGGTGCGCAACAGTCAAAAGGCAGTCAGGAGGACTATAGGAGATGGTGGAAGTGCTCTCAGTTGCAAAGTGACAACAACAGGTTTGCCCGGAGGGCAGAAAAAAGGCAGTAAGATGGCTACTGAAGGCCATGAACGCGCTGGAAAGAAGAACTCGGAGCAACTGAGTAAAGATGAAATAGATGAAGAGCTCATCGATATCAGAGCGAAGATGGACGAAATTGCACTGCGGATGCATCAAGATGAAAATTCAGGATGGGTGTATGAATGGGCCATGAAAGTGAAAGAAAAATGGTCAGTCAGGGAATTGGTGGCTAGAGGAAAACAAAGACTATTAAAAGGATGGTTGAGGCATGTTAGAAGCATCATATATGAAGAAGAGGATATGGTTAAGGTATGTGAACTAGAGACTGGGAGAAATCTCAGTGATGATGATACTGAGGATGAACTGAGATCACTGGATGATCTCATAAACTACCAAGAGGGAAAAGTTGAAATTTCCAATTGCCAGGAGGGAAATGAGATGAGATCGTTGCGGGATCTCATAAAATTTCAAGAGGACAGTGAGGGAATTTTACATTGCCAGGAGGGCGATGAGATGAGATCACTGCGGGATCTCATAGACTTCCAAGAGGGTAGGAACGAAAGTTCAGGTTGCCAAGAGGGCAACAAGATGAGATCTGAGGGTCTCATAGACTGCCAGGAGAGAAGAGAAATCCCATACTACCAGAAGGGCAAGGGAGAGTAGATGAGATCATAGTTGAGTTCATATCAACAAGGACAACTGACAGAGAAGGAGGATCAGAGGAATATTTTGATGATTGGGGGAATTGGGATATTCCTGCCACATCGCCCAAGGGATGAAAAAGTCTATGTTGCTGAAGTAGTGACAGAAGAAAGACATATAGTAGAGACTTTCATGGAGGAAAAAGGGGAGCAGACACTGATGTCTATCCCAAAAGAAAAAGAATAAGGAAATGAGAATTCCGAGGAATGGCTCAAATTTTTCATCCAGGAAGTTAAAATGACTATAGCACTGAAGCTTGCAGTAGAAGAAAAAGAAGAGGAAGAAAACAACGTAGATTTTGCTGAGATGTATCAAGAGTTTGAATCCCTAGAGAGAAGGGTGAAGGTGCAGGGCATGCACATCAAACAGATCATTTTGGAAGCAGATGAAGGTGAATTCTAGTCTGAGGAGCAGTTGGAGAGAACTTGAGATACACCAGCAGGAGATATGGCAACAACAACACTGTCACAGACAAAAGTTGAGAAACAATTCAGTGAGGAGACTGTAGAGATGGAGTCTGTAGCAGAGTGGCCACTTAGTGCCAAAAGGGAAGGTAAAGACAGCATGGGAGTTCATGATGATCTACCCATTTGCAGAAAATCAGTACAACCGAGGAGTCTGCATGAATAGAGCTAACCATTTCAGCAGTTGGACGAAATGATCGAGCAGATCAGGAAGCTGATATTGAAGTTGGCACAAGAGACTACCAACAGGGAGAAGCTGAGCAGAAGAGACACAATAGTAGCAGCAAGGCAGTAGCAGCAGAAGTCGAGCAGTGGAGCAAATGGACAGCTCCAAAGAGTTGTTTGGGATCCAGGTGGATTTCGACAGCCATGTTGGGAAGCTCATGAGAAGGAGCACATGAATTTTTTGTAGCAGAGGAGTATGATGCAGGAGCATCACTCCAAGCAAGCCAGGCGGCATCTAGCCAGCCCAGTCAGCGCATTCAAGGTGCGCATTCAAGGAAGAGAGGCGCCAGTCCTCTCATATTTTGAATTTAAATGAAGGGAATTTAATATTTGTAAGGTTGTTGGAGACAGAAGTCCGTGCCTATACACAGGCTTTAGATGTAGATATCCTTTAATGGTTGTAAGGATGAGATCTAGATCTGATCCGGACTAGACAACCATTCATTGTAATTCCATGTAATTGAATATAGTAGGTATCCTAGAGGGAAGAGCTCAAAGAGCCCCCTCATGTAAAATATATTTTGTATCTGTAGAGTTAGTCAATTAGCGCAGATAGAGAAGAGAAGAGAGGAGAGACGAGACTCTGTAAAAGTCTGAGCTCAAAAACACCTTGTAAATGAGGCATTTTACATTAATATAAACAACAGTTTTTCATGCATGTTATTCTTTGGTTGCATGAATCTCTTTGTGTGTTCTTTATATGTTGTAGATGTATGATTAGGTATTAATTTGAAGGGACGGATAGGTTCTACTATCTGTTGATTTCTTTGATTTCAGATTTGGTTTTCTTTTTGGTCTCATGCCAAGAGGGCGTGACAAAACACTATGGGTTCTGAGAGCCAGTGCATAGAGTGCACTTCCAATTCTGTGGAATTTGGACAAAGACGTGCTAGGAGAGCACACCAGCTGAAGTCTTAAACTCAGGGAAATATATAAAGGTTGCTAAACACCTTGGATATAGGACTGTGCAGAGGAAAGGCACAGGGGAAGACATAATTTCTAAGGAGTTTTGTAGAAGCTCTTCCAGGAGGGCATTGAGCAGATGCATGGGTTGCATTGAGGAGAAGAACTCTAGTTCGAGTTCAGAAGGAGATAGAATCAATGAGGATTATATAGAGCTCTGCTAGAAGGGCATTGAGCACAGGCATAGAGGGCAGAGGAGAACTCCATCGTGGTTTCAAGGAGAAAATCAGAATCACTGAGGATTCTAGAAGCTCTGCCAGGAGGGCATTGAACAAGTGCTAGAGTGAACAACAAAATTTTGGTTTGAGTTCAGAAAGGAGGATAGGTTTACTGAGGAGAGACTTTTCCAGGAGGGCATTGAGTTGGTGTGTAGAGAGGGCACAGGAAAGAACTCTTTTTAGTTCAAAGGAGAAGAAGTGTCAAAGAGGATCTTCACAGGATTACTGAACACCCTGTAGAATCAACAAGGAGTTCTTGAGAAGGAAGTTGCCAGAGGGCATTTCCATCCTTTCAAGGAGAGAAAGGGACAGAGGAAAAATACCTGTGCAAGGGTGCACTAGGACAACACTTGAGTGAAGTGTTGACTGACAGTCATCTGAAGGTTTTTCAGAAGTTGCAGCAGAGAACAGAGAATCTCAAAAGAGATAGCACTATTGTGTGCAGAGACTCTACAAGCCAGTGTAGAAGTTGAGAAAACTTTCAAGGTTTTAGAGAGGACTAAGCTTAGGAGGAATAGTGCCTTTTCGCACATGGCAAGAGTTGAGAGGAGCAGAAGGCTGAGAAAACGCTTTGGAGGGTTAAGAGTCAAAGAAGCTCAGGAGGGAGCTACAGTTGTCATTGATTCGGAGTGGTAGAGAAATATCTGGACCGTTGGAGTTCCATGACCAGGCAGCGTAGGAGAACACAATGGAGGAGAGAGATCTAGGTCGTCGGATCTAGCTCATACAGTCGATAGCCATCAAATCTATTTAAAGGAGCATGAGGTTTAAACCCTTGCAAAAAGAAGAGAGAGCTCGAAAAGTCTCAAAATGGTAGAGGCATCGGGATTTCGGGGTTCGAAACTTTGAAGGTCCCGAGGAAAGGAGACTGGGATATTTGAGGTCACGGGTCACGAATTCCTGAAGACACCAGAGTCGTCCATCTAGGAGGATGTGTGTCACGAGATCCTCATATCTCGGGATTCAGCATCAGAGAGATGAATAGGGAAGTCTTTCAACTTCACGACTTGTGAAGTCCCAAAGTGATCAGGGTCGTCCATATGTGGAGGATGCATGGCAGTGATCAACGATTTCGAAGAGAACGTTGCGTTATCTCGTGGATTCAGAGTTCGAGAGTTTGTAGAGGATAGGAAAAACTCTTGATTCCATGAAGCTCCGAATAGCGAGGAGCTGGGACAACCGTTGGATCCAGGTCACTGGAGAACTGTTGGATCAGAACCTTCGCCATTTTGTGCGCTCGGAGGTTCAGAGGTTGAGAAGAGTCACTTTTGACTACAGAAGTCGCGAAGTGTCGAGAGTCGAGGCTCGTGTGAACACGTGGAATATCCATCAGGTGGGGACTGCATGGTTAAAAGGTGGACATTTGTCACATGGGCAGGATTCAACCTTCTGTTGACTTATCGCGACTTGTGGATTCGCGAAGAAGGAGAAGGAGAGCTCAACAACTCAACTCATGAAGTTGTGAGTTGTGAGAAGTGTGAAAGGGAAGTCAGATATCACCTCTCGGGGTTTCGCAAAGGTTGAGCGCCAAGGCTCAACAACTCAACTTGCAAGGTCACGAGTGGCAAGAGGCACTAACACTTATCCCTAGCCGACGATTACACGTGGAGTGTGCTGAAAAGAAGGAACTATACTCGTATCCGTATCTTGGGTATCGGGGTTTTGTATAAAAAGGAGTCGAGAGCTTTGACTCATGAACTTGTGAATTGTGAGTAGCGAAAGGCACTTTTTCCAAGGCCCAGTTGTGGTCGTGTGGAGGTGAAGCTTGCACCTTGTGCTTGTTGGCATAAGGGGATTTCAGAAGGACCTGTGGATCTGATTAGCTGAAGGTTCCAACAGGGAACTAAAGGAGCCACTTCATCTCAAAGAGATTTGGAACAATCCTGCGTGGATCTTGGCCTGAGGGTCAGGGATCTGCACCAGAAACATAAGAAATAAACAAAGAACTAACCTAATAACAATAAAAGAAAATAAAATAGAGTGCATAAGGGAAATAGAAAAAAAAATAAACAACAGTCATGCCACCAATGGATAAGTTGTATTAGTGGGAAAAACCAAAGAGAAATGGAGACTTATGGGTCCCCTCTTCCTCCAAGGGAGGGCTCTTGAACCCCCAATGATTGAGCTCTTCTTACAAGTAGCAAACTAGAAGGAAATGGTGAAGAAATCTAAAGATCATTCACTCAAGAGGTGATGTGAATGGATAAATGAAATGGTTCATGTATGCTCTAGTGAGGAAAGAGGTTCCTCTAAGAGAATATAGGAAACATAAAAATACAAATGAATTCTTGGAAATATAGTGAACCCATGTCCTCTTTTTGTAGAAAAACTTTGAGGAATTATTCAACCAGTCCTTAGTGTGAACAAGGGGCTCTTTAGGGCACCCTTAGGTCTTTGACCATCCCCCCACTCAGATTCAGCTCAGATTTTGGTTTCAAATCGACTTGGGAGATGAAACAAAAGTGGGTGGAAGGCCGACCAAAATCATAAATGTATCGTTCTGAGGTATGTGTGGATTTTTTCATCCACAGTCACGCATCGAGCGCATGTGCACTTTTACGACATTTTTAGACTATCACACGTGTGCCTGCTTCCTTTGTATCCTTAGCGCATGTTGATTTTATAACCAGTTGTGTAGTTTTGTGCCCTTTGGAAATGCATTTTTTGGGCCATGGATGGACTAATGGGTGTTTGGAGATGCTAGATTCATGTAATCATTTGCGGACGAAACTCCAATGATAACAGATGGCCCCCGATGTGTGAGGTTAGGAGTATACGTATAGCCGAAATACATCAATGTTTCTTCTACTGAGAGTACTTTTGTAAGAAAGAGTGTTGAAGGGAATTGCAAGAGTGACCCATTGGAGGGAGAGGGGAATATGTAGGGCCCAAACATTTTGTGAGATGGGGAAAAATAAAATTGTGGACAAATGAGGTGGGCATGCCCCATGCTCGTGTCATGTAACTCAAAATGTGTTAGACAATAACTGAAGTTGTATGTTGATGTAGATAAATGCAACACTCTCTAGGGCGGTTTGATAATGGTTGAGGACAATTATGATGATGAACAAACTCTGAAAAGAGGTGATGACACCTATAAGAAGTGTCGATGATACACAGACATTGATAGCATATCAAATTTTAGAGGTCTTCAGTGAAGATAAAACAACTCTAAATAGTCAGAAAGTAGGAACCACCGTAGAGTGAGATGGTGTTGGAGTCAAATTATATGGGGGTCAACGATAGTAGAGAGAAATGATGGTTCTCTCCATGCCATCCAAGATGCCTCATTGTAAAGGTAATGAGAGTCAAGATACTATCACCCATCTGGAAACTGTGTTGATGTTGACAGAAAGGGGGACGTGACTCCAAGAAGCAAAGGGCATCATGAAATCCATTGGATGAGATCAGGAACTGATGAGGTACATGGGAGAAGTCAAGGTGCGGTGAGACTCAAGACTACGCTTGGTTGGGGATATATGTGAAGTATGAGTGGCAACAATTGTGAAACTGGGTCTAGTGTTAGGGGGACAACTAGACATGGGTTAAATTGTGCCATAGGCGTGGAAAAGTGGAAAAAATCAGAGATCAAGGGTACATGGACTGTGGGATACTCGAGGGTTTTGGATGATGTCAACAGGAGTATAATATAATGAATGCCCCAACCAAGGGCGACATGGGTTGATTTTTCCAGAAAAAGAAGGTCACCAAGGGTGACGACAAAAATCTATGTAAATGTTGGAAACAAAGTCTTTTTACAATTACCAAATGAATAAATAATACGTTGGGACAAGTGTACAGATACAAAAATGGGTGCCCCATTGTAATATGGCTTGGCCAGTGAGGGCTCAAGTAACTTTGGAAAATAGGTGGCAGGTGGGGGAACCCATAGGTGGGTTTATGTATTAGGTAAATGAGTGGAGGAAAATATGCAGATGGGAAAAGTAATGGTGGATGAGATGGAGGTATAATGATAATGAGGAGGTGTAGCCAAATGTGAATCGTAATGAGATTACTCAGGAGTTTGTTATGGGGAAGCTAGAAAAATGAGGAGAAGGAGCATGCGGTTGATTCTCGGGAATGTGAAGACTATTTGGACTCCCAGCCCTAGGGTATGAAAACAACATGAGTATCAAAGTGACAGAGGAGACTACGATGGAGAAAACTCATGTGGAAGAGAGTGGTACCGGTTGATAGTACTGAAATGCAGCGGAGGTGTGAGTACTACAGAGCTGGGTGGGGGAACCCTAGAGGCAAATATTGGAGGGTGTGACTGAGAGATGCAATTGATATTCAGAGGGAATGATTACATGTTAGTATCTATAATATACCTTAAAGGGTCATGCATTGAGTTGTGATGACCAAGTACCTACACATATGAAAACTGAATACCTGACGTGAACAATATCTGAAGATAAAGAACGTATAAAAGTTATTTGATATTTTTGAACATGAGCATGCATACCTAGGCATGATGTGAGAAAATTTCTCTCGAGGGGACAAGGATGGATGGTGGCCCGAGGAGTGTGATTGTGTAGGCGGCGAGATCTTGATCGTGTGGCTGAAGACGGATTGGAAAATGGATGCTCAGAGCTCCCGGAAATGATCCTGGAAGTTTGGAAAACGAACTATATGTAGTTGTAGGGCCCACAATGCCACCTCATTTGTACCTATTGTCGTAGTGATTGGATGAGACATTTCATAGGAGATTTGGAGATTCAGGGAGATCGATCCAGTTGATTTAGGATCAATGAGTGTCAGGTTAGTGGTCATATCCTCTTACATAGTAATTAGGATTGATTTTTTGGGTAGGGCTTGTACAGATGGTCGTGCAGGGGGGTTTTATGAGGGTGGGCTCCCCATTGTGCAAGTGATTGAATGATTCACACGCACGAGTGTGATACTATAATTGGTACAACCATGCACATGGGTGCCCAAATGGGGAAAACAGGTGCACATTGGATGTGCGCCTATTCAAAGAACAGAAGTGCATGCTTGCACGACCGTGCTCCTGACAGTTGCACATGTGTGCGCAACTGTGTAGTGAACATGCACGCTAGGATGCATGTCTGTCTATGTGGCAGGGGTGCATGCATGTGCTCCTGTATTGCCAACAATCGTGCATGAGTGTGCAACTGTGGGATAAACATGTGCGCATTTGTGCACGCCTGTGGGGTAAAATGTCACGCCCTTGAGGCAAAGATGAAGGGTGCCAAAACTTATCTTTTTGGAGATTTTGGTGTTTTTATGGGTTTTGATGGATGATAAACTATTGTATTTGTGGATGCAGGTGACCAGTTGACGATGCTAGTCCATTGGAGGGAGAGGGATAGGGAATTCCTGAGAGTGGCAGTGAGGGATAAGGAGTCGACTGTATGGGTCCCTTTGGCAGCCTGTGGGCTGCTGAATTTTTTTGAGTGTTCATTGCTATGGGAACAGGAGTACCTACTACAGTTCCTGATTTTTATGTGGATTACAGATCTGCAATGTTTAATTGTACAAGTTGAGCATCTCACATTATTTGCAATGGAGGATGTGTATTTTTTGACTGGGCTCCCTTTTTAGGGAACCCTGTTACCAGAGGAGCCCGTGTTACATGAGGATGGAAAGTTGGTTGTCTTAGCTCGAACCTATTGTAGTGGAGAGGAGTTTATGTCAGGCTCTGTGGTGAGGATAAGGACGATGGATTCCCTTGTGCATTGGTGTATTGCATCGATGATTGTGAGGGTTTATGGGTCTCTTTCTAGTCAGCGGATCAGTGGAAGTTAGCTGAGGATCATGCAGAGGGCATTGAGTGGTGAGCACTTTGCCTAGGGGTTGATGCTACATGCCAAGATGGTGGGGCAACTCAATAGGTGTCGAGCTATGGACTTAGGGGATTTTTCCTTTGGGTCCATCTTGGTAGCGTGGTTTTTGGAGAGGGTGTTGATGTTGCACCCAAGAGTTCTATTAGACACACTTTGTATGCGAGAACCGTGACTAAGGTAGTGGGAGATGATTTTGGTTCATCATGGGGTTGGGGAGGGTGGCCATTATGTTACAGCCGAGGTTGCATGAGTGTTGCAGTACATTCCACAAATCATACTCAAGTTCCCCTATGGTGGGGTGCATTTCCGAGATGACCCAGAGATTGTGCTACCCCCTAGAGAGGTGTTTGACCGTAGAGGTATGGTGATATATTTGATGTTTTGATCGTTTAGATAGTATAGCATATTATTTATGGATGGATGGATGATAATGCTATCACTTGTTTGTTGTGTGTGAATATGTGGGACCTTGCAGGTGGGAGGTTGAGATGGTTAGAGCGTCGGCTCGTTAGGGGCCTATGAGACCACCATGGGAGAAGCCACAAGAAGAGGAGAGACAACAACAAGATGAGGTGGTATGAGGCTGGACGATGATGACATAGTAGGAAAGAGACGTCATTTTGATGATTCGGGTGCAGGTTCGTCACATCATCCTCTGGTGGGAGCCGAGGAAGTGTTCGAGGATTTTCGCCACCGATTGGAGGCAGTACTACAGGGAGTGCCCGAGGGTATGTGGGTGCGTATCCAGGATGAGGGAGTCTTGGAGCAGTGTGTGGGCCTTTCGACAAAGTTGCATACCCTAATCCACAAAGCAGCTGTAGCGGGGGTGGCTATGACTGGGTGACTACCCCCAGGACTTGAGGGACCCCTAACTGGTGGGACACCTCCTCCAAAGAGAGGACCAGGTGGTGGAGCCCTAGAGGCACCATGAGTGCCTCTAGTATGTGTACTATTGTATTTGTATAGGCTTGCAAGCCCATTTTGTATATGGTGTTGGGACATCGATCTTGTATTTATAGGGGTGAGGTGGTTCACCTACCTACGGATACTGTACATGTTGTACTATTTTTTGTAAACATGGATGGCACGTTTGATCATTATATATATATATATATATGGATATACATTTCAGGATCCTTGTGATGTTCACATGTGTTGATGTTTGTGTTTATGATGTCTAATTTATATGCTGTGATAGACTTTTGATAGGTTATGTATGTGTAATGGTAACTTGATGTGATAAATGCCAATCTAAGACTAGGTTAGCCATATTATCTTCTATTTGATTGCATTGTCTTTGGATATGTGTAAATTTGATTGAATAAAAATGTCTAGATAAAAGTCTAACTTGTAGGTATTTGTGAAAGAGGCAAGGATCGCGGACACGGTACACATTATTGAGATGGAGGACAACTAGTTGGGAATCAAGTAAGGTGTTAAGGTGACGAATATGACAGTGACTGGCCTCAGGAAGGAGGCCAATGATGACTATGTATTCATCTTGGTTGTTGGTTATGGAGCCCAGGCATATGTCATTGGAGTGGAGCAGTTCATGTGAGGGGGTATAGAGGGCCCAAGTAGTCTAAGTGAGATTTTGTTTCTAACAGCTATCTCCATCGACATAAGCAATGTGGTAGGTCGATGGAGGTGGCATTTGTCAATAACACAAATGATAGATTAGACATAAGGCATGGAGGAAAAAAGAAGATTAAAAACTCTACGAAAAGTGTACAAAAATAAAAAGCCTAGTGTAGAATGGCTACTCTCAGGTGTAAAATTTCTTTAAGTACAACCCATTGACGGGTTCTTTGAGAGGGTGGCCTTCGAGAGAGGCCATGATGTATGCACCTTTAGTGAGGCAATATTGGATGATGTAAGGTCCATGCCATAATGACTTGAATTTTCCATGGCTGAGGGTATCGTGCGTGATATCATAAGCAAGGATGAGGTCACCTTCGTTGAATGATCGAAGGTTGACATGGTGATCGAAGGTGGCCTTCAACTATTTTTTAGCTGCTTCATTGTTCTGTAATGAAGACCGACGATATTCATCGAGAGACTCTAAGTTCAACAAATGATGCTCCATTAGAGAAATGTCAGGTAATAGCTCAATAGCGGTGCATAAGGTGCGGATTTCACACTCGATGAGGAGAGTGGCCTCAACCCCATGGACAAGATGAAATGGTGTGAAACCAGTGGCATTTTTAACTGTCGTGTGATAATCCCATAGTGAGGAAAATAACATATGGTGCCAATTAGTCTTATGTTTGTTAACCATACACTGCAACATGGTTTTGACGACCTTGTTGACCACCTCTACCTATCTCCTGGACTGAGGGTAGTACGGAGAGGCAAACTCATGGGAGAAGCCTAACCTGGAGGAGAGTTTGACGAAAATCTCATTCTTGAAGTGTTTCCCATGATCAGAGACTAACTGTAGTGAGACTCCGAAGCGGGAGATGACGTGGTTAAAGAAAAAACACGTTTCAATGTTAGCGGTGTTGTTGAAGGTAGGCATTTCTTCATCCCACTTGGTGAAGTAATCGACTGCAATGATGATGTATTTGTGTCCATTGCTAGATGGAGGGTTGCAAGTCATGAAGTCTATGCCCCATTTGAAAAAGGGGTCGACAGTAATGACTGGGTGGAGAAGAGAGGGTGGTTCTCTTTCTTTGTTGGCATATAGATGACATTTTTCACAGCGCTTCACAACGTGGATGCAATCATGAAACACTGTGGGCCAAAAGTAGCTTGCTCGAATGATTTTCTGGGTAGTGGACATCCCTAAGAGGTGGCCATCGCAGGCACTGCTGTGGCAGTAATTCAAGACTCTATCGGCTTCATTGATAATTAAACATCGATGAAGTATGGTGTCGACCCCTTGTCGATATAAGATATCAGCAATAAGGAGGTAATGGAGGGCCTGGTGTCGAATACATCGATGATCTTCTTGGGAAAGGTGATTTCCAAACCGCTATGTTTGGAGGTAGACGACGAGATTTTCGTACCAGGGGTCATCTGAGGGGATGTAAAAGAGATGTTCATCAGGGAAGTCTGTATTGACAGGAGAACTGGTAGTATTGGAAGGAAATGTCGTAATGAGTTCGGAGAGGACGAGGGATTTCTTACTATTGGGTGTTGAAAATTTGAGGTCGTACTTCTGAAGGATGACGATCCATCAAGCAAATTTGCCATTAATTTTTCGGCAACTGATCAAGTATTGCATGGGGTTGGAATCTGCTACGACCTTAGTAGTTCGAAGTAGGATGTAATTGTACAGTTTTTGGACTATGAGGACAACTGCAAGGGCGAGTTTCTCTTCATGATTGTATTTCAAGGGTGGTCCTAAAAGGTTTTTACTAATGTAGTAAATTACATGCTCATGGTCATCATCCCCTAATTGGACGAGAACTCCTGCTACTGAGACGACTGAGGCCAATAAGTAGAGGATATAGTCGTGGTCATAGTCGGGTGGGCTAATCAATGGGGCATTGGAGAGTGTCACCTTAAGATCATTAAAATAGGTTTGGGCATGTTCAACCCATTAGAATGGGATATTGTGCCATAAGAGGCGAAGGAAACCATGTGCACGAGTGGCATAATTAGGGAAAAAGTGGCGTAAAAAGTTATCTTTTCCTTGTAAGTTTTATAGCTAGCATAAATTTTGAGTCAGGGGAATTTCTATGATTGCTTGGACATTGAGGGGGTCCACTGTGATGCCGTGTTGGGAGACAATGAACCCAAGGAGGCATCCAGGAGTGACGCAGAATACCACTTGAGAGGGTTTAAGCAGATATTGTACTAATGACACCTGTGAAAGACAATGCGTAAGTCATCGAGATGTTGAGTGCATTTCTTGGATCGAGTGGTGAGATCGTCCAAGTAGGCAAGGATGATTTTAGCCAGATCATGAAAAATGTATGTCATGGTTCATTGGAAAGTGGCACCAGCGTTCTTGAGGCCAAAAGGCATGACCCAATATGAAAAAGTACCCCAAGGGGTAGTGAATAAGGTTTGGATTGATCGTCTGGGTGAATCTGAATTTGGTTGTAGCTAGAGAAACCATCCATGTAGGACAAAGCCTCGTGGCTAGCACAATCATCGAAAATTTGGTCAATAAAGGGTGTTGGAAAATTTTCTTTGGGACGGGCGTGATTGAGATCGCGAAAGTCCATACAAACACGGATAGTGCCCTGTTTTTTGATAACAGGGACTGGATTGGAAACCCATGACGTATATGTGATGGGGTATATGAACCCTGCAGCATGTAATTTGTCAATCTCGGCTTTGATGGCTTCCTCTTTGGATGGGTTTTATGGATGTTTCTTTTTTCATAAAGGGGTAATATCAGGACATGTGTCTATACGATGTTCGACAATAGAGGGATCAAGGATAGAAATTTATGTGTATGACCAGGAAAAAATGTCTCGCTATTCCTAGAAGAGAGATTTATAAGCTATGAGTTCTTCAGGAGAGAATGTGGTGCCAATGGCGATTTCCTCTATGATTCTAGGTTTGATGGAAATATCAATTTTGATGGTGGGGGAAATGTTGGCCATGTTTCCTTCTTCAAAAGCATCGGAGGAAGGGATAGGATTATTGAACCAATCTATATACCCCGAGGGGAGAAAATCCTTGGTTTCGATTGTGTATATGGAGTTTTGTTTGGGAATCGTAAAGGCTTCCTTTGAAAGAAAGAGCGCTTTGTGATGGAGCGGATCCCATGGGAAACCGAGGGTAGTTAATTCCTCTAGGATGTCTTCGTCATAGTGGAACTGTTGAGAATATAGGGGATCCATCAAAGTAACATTGGTGACTGTCACCATGCATTTATCTTCTGGTGAAGAGGTAGGGGGAATGAAACAAGGGGGTTGCGAGGGTTCGCTCGACATAAACCAAATATCAAGATACTATGGGTTGAAAATGGTAGTTAAGCATAAAATTTTTGTGGGGAAATGAATTGGATAGTTGGGGGGATTTGGGGGAAAATCCTCCTCGAGACTATCTATGAATCGTGGGGGAATGGGAAGTGCCTCAGACTTGGGAGAAAAGATATAAACCATATTAGGTTATGGAGTAGGGGTAATCACTGGTTCTGCTGGCAGTAGGGAGGTGTAGGATTTTGGATAAGGGTCATTTGATGACGCCTGTATTCAATGATCATAGAACATTGATATGTGAAATGATCAAGTGATTTGCATAAAGAGAAAGGACGTCTGATACGTTCATTGATTGATGTTGCGACATAGTGCATGTCAGTGACATGATGTTGAGATGAGGCGGATGGACGAGGTTCTTGCTGAAAGCTCTGGCGGACTGTCATTAGCGTCTGCCAAAATTGAGGTAATGTCAAGCAATGGTGGGTGTAATGGCCATACTCTAAACAGATGGCATATGCGAATTTGGTTCACAGTTCTTTGCTACCTCTATTAGGGGATGTAGTGGTAGTACTGGAGGAAGTGACGAGTGGTGTTGTTACCTGAGAGAGTTGAATTAAATTACGTATCTCGGGAAGAGATGGGCATTTATTGCTGGGGTGCCCGTCTTTCTTGCATAGTGCACAAGGAGGCTGAATTTGTGTGGGAAGTGGAGCAGTGGGCTCTTTCTTCTTCCTTCTGCCCCTAGCTACAATAGTGGTGCTAGAGAGTGGGGGTGAGGGTGGTGTGGTTGGAGTAAGTATTGGAATCTGCATCAGGATTCCTTTTGTTTGGGGAGGGAGGGATTGTTGAGGGACCATCGCGGGTGGATGTAGATACCATACTAGAATTTCCACCACCATATTGGGAAGGGTAAGTGTTGCAGCTACCTGGAAATCTTGTACACCCAGTGGAGGGTAAAAGAAGGGGATTTGAGTTATGGCTTGGGGGACTGTCTCCCAAACTGGGATGTGTCCCTAGGGGAGGGTGAATTCGGGAATAGGGGAAGTTGAAGAGTTCTCAAGGGATGCCTGAGGAAGGAGCTCTGCGACGCATGGGACGTCAAATAGTAAGGAAGCTTTTGTGGGAGGAAGGGTATCTCTAGTTTTTGTTCCATTGGATGAGATGACACATACTTGTGCTGAGAGATGTATGAGCAATGGTGCTCCATGGTATGTGCCTAGTAAGGATGGGTCTTTGAAAATTCTAGGACCCATCTTGATGAGTGGGTAGGCATCAGGATTGGTGTGGACAAAGGGTAGGATATTATCAATGTTGGAGGAAGGGCTGGGATCATAATGTGATACTTGGCCGATAGAGATGATATTCCCATTGTGGGGGAACATCATTGTGTGAAACACAGAAGAGGCCACAACCTTCATCGCGTACATGTAGTGACATCCGAACAATATGTTGTAATCAAGTGGAGCACTGATAACCTCAATGTTGATGAGGATAGTACTGCCCCCTAGTTCAATGAGGACATTTTGAAAGATCCCTTCAGGAGAGGATGGGTGTCCATCATAAAATCTGAGAGTGATGGTGGATGGTATAAGCTTGGGGGAACCAAGTTTCTTCCATACAGTTTTAGAAATGATGCATGTGGATGCACCTTCATCAATGATGCAACGATGAACTATGATGTTCTGGATTTTAACTAGTATTTGGAAAGAGAACAAAGCGGGGATATGGGGTTCCCCACTATAAAGATCAATTGTGATGAGTTGAGTATCAGTAGGGTCAACTGCCCCTAGGGCGGAGAGTAATGACTTCGGTTGAGTAGGACAGGTTTGAAGGACTTCTAAAACTGACATGGTAGCAGGAGATTGTGCCAAGTCATCGACCAAACTATAATTGTGGGCCGCCCTAACCTGGGGGTTGCTGACATTTAGTTGTAATGGGATGCGCAAAATACGAAGGGGTTGTAAATCTGTTGAACCTGAACAAAATAGATCTAGCTAGAAAATACCACACACATTTGTAGAGATAAATTGAGAGAGAAGAAGCAAGAGAGAAAGAATGGAAGAATTCTCATTAACCGTATTCCACACTCAAAGAGTGACTAATTTACAATATATATAGGATAAATGACTAACTAATGAGCCATAGTGGTGGTCTATATTGATCTTGACACACACCAGCAGTTAGAAGAGTAAACTGCCACCTAGTCTAGTCTCTCAGGCAGTTACGGGAGGGAACTGCCACCTAGCTGAGTTAACTAGTCAACTAGTCTTCAGTTAACTTACTGAACAAAGAGTATTGAGTTGGTAATGATCCCAATGTTTCATGGTGACAAAACCAATGCAACATCTAAACTCAAATCAATTAGTCAAACTAAAGTGTCAATTGAAAGAAAATATTATTCAGGTGGAATATTCTCCCCTAAAATATAGGAGACTAGATAATGACTAATTATGACTAATAAACAAGGAATAACATTAGGAAAAATAAATCCTAGGTGTGTGTGAAGTAACTCCAACATGGGTGTTTCAGTATTAGGGTGAGGAATCATCAAACGTGGTCCAATTGTGACTGGGAATGCTTCTGAAATAGTGGGAACAAAGTCACGGGGTGCATTGTATTGACATATGCGCGTTTGTAGAAGAACTTCTTCCCCGCTAGTGGTGAAGATAGTGCGGTCTATATGAGTGTTGGGGTTTGGATACTGTCCCATATGTGGTGGGGCAGGATGTCTCTCATGTTGGGTGTTCATCAGCCCTTGGTGTGGAATGGGATTTTTCAACACGAATGGGGGTGGTTGTTTCACATATTGTTGAGGGGCCTATGGCGGGGCAAGCGATGATGGGGGACATGGTCCATTTACAGATTCTTTCATCTGTTTAAAGTCAAGGATTTGAGGGAAATGGTGAGTATAATGGAATTACTCACCGCAAAGGACACAAGGGGAGTTTTTCTTAATATTGTTGTTATTCGTCCCTTGGTGTTTGTTGTTATTTCCCCCTTAGGGGTTCTGGTTCCCCTGATTCTGGTTTCCCCCAGCAAGTTGGTTTTGTTGGGGGTGATTCCCTCATGTTCCTAGATTATTATTGTTTCAGTTTCTTCCTTTCTTTTTGGCATTATTCAATTGATGGGTTGGATTTTCTGTATTTAGTTGTTCAAAATTTTGATATTGTTGAATGGGAGAGGGATGAACAAAGTTAACCCCATCATGTGCGTGTCCTTGTGGTGGAGCCATGGGCTTTAGAGGGCTAGGAAATGGAAAGTATAGATTATTAGGGAGAAATGGTTCGTAGGGTACATAGGAAGGTGTAGTTCTTTCACTAGTGCTTAGGGTGTAAGCTGAGAAAGAGGGGGTACCAAAACTTGGTTGGACAACTGGGCGTATTGTGGGTGTCAAGGGTTGTCCACTTATGGGTGGAGGAAGGGAAACAGGGTATGGTTGTTGATAAGGGGGAGGAGGATAATAAGGAGGTCCTCCATATACCGGTGAATATTGAGGTGTTTCATACATAGGTGGTTGTTGGAGGTGTGGATTGTTGTGTGTTGTGGTACCAATCAATCCATCTGTTGAGCGATACATCCCAGGTTTATCCTGGCTGAATGGCATGGGTCTCATGGCATCAGGTAGTAGCGTATATAAGTATCCCGACTGTGAACAAATGATTTCAAACTATTGAGTCTTGTTGATGGCTTCTTCTTCAGACTGGGGAAGGTGGCAGACACACCCTTGGCAAGGAGGGAAACAAGTGATTTGAGAAACCAATTGAGGAATTGTTTCTTGGTGTCTTCAACTTTTCATAGACTACGTCGCCAATGCCATTTGTGAATGAGGTTAGCGATGTGTGTAGAATAGGTTTGTTTAAATTCTGAGAGCAATTAGAGACCATTGTCATTACATATTGGTAGTTGAAATAAGGTAAAAAATTCTTTGGCCAAATATTTAAAGGTCACATGGAACCCATATTTTTATTCTACATACCACTTGGTTGATGGGCTAATGAGTGTGCATTCAAATAACCTCAATCAGACAGAGTCATCCTTGATGTTGTTTGAAGAGCACCATAAGTGGAAGGTCATGATATGGTTGGTCGGGTCCTCTCCCTCTTTTCCTTCAAACCTGGGGATGTCTCAAGGGAGTTTGGTAGGTATTGCAGGCCATGTGGGGTTGTGCAATATAAGATCATTGGTGAGTTTAGTTAGATCCGATATGTTGAGGGAAGACAAGTATGGCATCTGGGGTGGTGGTGGAGGATTATCTCTAGCCATGGTGTGAGTTTTTTGGGTACCTAACCCTTGAGGGGGGTTAGGTGGGGTTGTACTTCCTCCTGGGAAGAAGTGTGCCCCCTGCTTCCTTTTAAAGGAAAGTGAGTGGACGGTGTTACACATGAAATTTGCACACCTAGGTACCTCTCCCTAAGTGTCGTAAAGTGTCGTATAAGTGTTGCATACATCTTGACACCATGGAATAACCTATGTCACAATCCCTATTCAATGTGGAGGAGGGATATATTACATGAAGGAAAAGAAACACTAAGTACACATGAATTATTATTAATATTCATGGAAAAGAAATTGATTAAGTGAGAGAATCAAGTGCACATGAATTATTATTAATATTCATGAAAAATAAAGTAATTAAGTGTGAGGATCCACCTCACATTTTCCTATTTTTTAGGGAAGGTGGAGGATCTCATGGATGGTTGAAATATTTCCTCAAAATCCTTGAGAGATATTTCCTCCCAAAAATCCTTAAGAGATATTTTCTCCCTAAATATCTTAGAGATCCCTTTCTTAGTGGATCTGATGAAAGATTCTCTCCATGGTGGTTAAGTCTCCAAATCTTATATAATGAGGGATTTCCATGGAGGAAGGGGAATGGATATTGAGAATTATACCAAACTTATGATCTCATGAGTGGTATTGGAACATCAACATTCTGCATGTGGATTGTTTAAGAAAGGGTTTGGACAAGGGGAACTTGATGAAGCTGCTGCACTCATATCTATGGTTGTAAGTTTTCTTCATTGTTGTTCTCAGTAATATAATATGCTTGGCCTCTTTATTTCAAGTCTATGTGTGATCTCACATGAATTTATCTCTAATAGATAGATCTATTTCGAGCTAATCTCAGTAGAGTAGGAAGTTGGTTGTATCTTTGTTTGTCTACAGGGCTTATCGAGGAGTTCAAGATTGGAGCTCAAATCAGACTGTGAAGGGACAAACACTGGTAAAAAGTTACTTATTTTCTCCTTCCTCCTCAAAGATTATTTTATATAGATCTAAAAGGAAGCTAGTGTCCATGTTAACCACCTTCTATCTTAAGAGTTAAGAGTCTAACTCTCAAGAGGAGATCTACCTGTTCGTAGGGAGATTTTCCTTCAACAAAAATTGGTGACTCCACTGGGGAAGGAATACTATTGTATTTCCTTGGTTTGTCCCTGCACTTTTACCACCTCTCAGATCATTTTTTATATTTTCTTATGATCCATTAGCCTTCTCCCATCTTCACTTACATTTTCACCAATTTTTATGCATTCTGGATGAATTTTTTGCAATTTTTTGGCTCTTTTTCTGAGCTTCTGGGAGGACCAACGCCCCCCCATAGGCCATATTAGAGCACATGTATATCATCAAAGCTCCCCTATAGTGCTTCAGTAAGCATTATAACGCTCTGTGTACCCTTTTGGGGGAGCGCTAGTCTCCTTCTTGAGGTTTTTTTTCCTTTTTCTCATTAGTTTTTTGCAACCTGTTTTGTGGAAGTCTTTACCCAGTATTTGTGAATGGTTTGTGAAGTTATTTGGATTTTTTTTTTATGATTATCACTCCCTCTTGTCTTGATTGGAGCTTGAAACCCTTTTTAGAAATGTGAAAATTGCTCTTTCTAGCTGCTCCTTTTGTCGGGACAATTTGGGTATTTTCTCTTTCTCCTTTTCTCTTTTTGGATTCTTCTCTGCATTTTATTGTACTCCTTGGATGATTGTTGGTTTTAGGATCCTTGATTGAGTTCTTGTTAGACCAATATTCTTCTTTTTTTCTTTCAGTTCTCACTACCTTGAGTGCATGCTTTGTTTGTATCCTTTTTCTTCGTGTCTTTTGCATCTGCATAGGACTCTTTCTCCTGATTAAAAGTAATGGAACATTGAAGGTTTTGTGTTTAATTTTTGTATACATCATAATAAAACAAAGAACATATATGCATTTTTTCTTTTAGGTAGTGAAACTATCTTTCATTTGAAGTAGTAGAATTGCATGTTTTCGGGCATTTTTGGGACATTGTGCATATGAAATGATGAATGTTTTCTCCTTCTCGTAGCATAGTTTTCATCGAAATGAAAAGATTACATATTCATCTCTTTGCATAGCTTTCGAGTCGGTCAAAACACCATATTTTCCACTCCATTTTCCTTTTGAGTAACAACAACCTTAAAAATCAAGCGCTAAACTAAAATTTATCATACTTTTTCCATATTTGTTAGCAAACCTACATTAGTTTAAGGTGTAGGGCTTTGGAATAGGTTGAAATGATAAATTTCCAAAGCTATCGAACAAACTTAGTATCTTGTGGTAGGGAGAGTGAAATCCAATTTCCGTATAGGATTCTGTGATCCCCCTCTCACACAGGGGTTACACACAAGGTCACACTCGGGAGAGCTACAGAGATTATCCCTCTGTGGTTTGACTGATTGTAGTAGTCAGATCGTATTATGGGGGTCGCTTAAAGGTATACCCACAATGTTGAGTGGAAGCCTTTCAAGTTGATTTAGGGCTAGATACCCTACCCTTACATTCATACTAGATTGTCGATTGTACCTACCCAGGGGATGATTGCGAGTTGGTGACCTTAGTAGCCACAATCTTTAGGGTCTTACACAAGGTGACGGTGAAGGGAAGTCTCACTGTACCTGGAACAGATGTTATTCAAAATCACTCGGGATCCTTGGAGGGTAAATCCACAATTGTTGCATGGAAGCTTGCACCAAGGCATAAGTCTATTAAGAAGGTTGCCAATGTAACTGATCCTCCCGCTGTATCCCTGCCCCTTCCTATTTTGATCTCGTGACATTGGATTTCATCACCAACTAGTGGTTTCATCGTGGGAAGGTTTGTTTGATTGATTGCTTCTTAGATTCATAGCGTGTTTTGGTTGTATTACTTAGTAGACCTTAGGTCGAGTTAGTTTTAATGGCATCAAATCCAGAGAGTACCAATGGAGGAACCCCTTGTCCCGGGGAACCTTACACCTTTCCTTATTTTGGAAACTTTGCTCCTCCATATTTTGCCACACTCAGTCTTCCAGGACTCACCATCAGATTACCAGTTTGGTTATTCCCCACTCCGATGATCTCAAATCCTCCTAATGTTTCAACTACACCTAATACTTTAGATGTCAGTACCCCACCCACACATCAACCTCACGTCGACTTTTCACCTTCTTTTCCCATTAAGTCTTCTTCCATTTCTCCTTCTTCACCTAGTGAAATCTCTAAAGCAAGTAGCCAGGTTGATCAAAAGAAGAAGAAATAGAAAGAGAAGAAGAAAAAGAGCCTGAAAAGGACCAAGGCCCCAACAACATCAAATGTTGGATCCAAGCAACCAGTTATTGTTAATAGTATTGGGAGCATTGATGAGGTCAACAAGATTAAAATAAGGAATCTGGAACCCAAATTCCCTTGCAGTCTTTGTAAGGGTGACCACTTTCTGAGGGATTTCCTTGGTCTTATCAAGGTCTTAGAAATGTGTTCTTCCACTTCATCAACCTCTGCTGGTCATGCCAATGATTTATCATCAAATAGTGATGTTACGGTTGGTAAGAAGAAGAAAACTGTCAATTTCCCTTCCATGTTATGGAAAGGTGATCATTACTCTCACCTTTGTCCTCGCATGGACGAGGCTTCTTCTATTTTGGAAAAACTTCAACTTCCAAAAGTTTATCGTAAGATTTCCCCTAACCCATCATTAGTTGATGGACTGTTCAATCTGGTTCCATCCTCGGTCAGTCTAGTTGATCAGATGGTCAATCTAGTCTCTTCCTCGATTGAACCACAAACCCAAGTAGTTGATCCAGTTCCATCATCGATCAACCCCACTCTTCATCAAAAGAGTGTAACCCAAGTGGTTGATCCATTTTTATCCTCGGTCGACCCCACTCTCCCATTAGAGAGTGACACAAAAGCGATCAATCCGTTTCCACCCATCGACCCCATTCTCCCCTTGGAGAATGAAACCCAAGTGGTCGATATGGTTCTGTCATCAGTCAATCCCTCTCCTCCTTTGACGAGTGCCAAAGCGACTGATCTAGTCCTTTCATTCATCGTTCCTGACAGGATTACCTCCCTAAATGGTTCTTATGTGGCATTGCCTCCAATGAATTCAACTTCCGATGATTTAGATCTGGTAGTTGACATGGTGATTTCTTCGGTAGGGCTATTTGAGCTTGATCTCCTTACCCCTATCGCGAACCTCAACATGTGTTCCTTCCTGAGTGATTATATTCCATCCAACGAAGATCTCTTGGAATCCATGACCGAGTTTTATCCCTTGACATGGTGTCCTTCTAGAACGTTATTCTCTTGGAAGCCATGATTAAGAAGAGGTTATGGGCATAGTTTTTCCTCTCTGTAGCAAGCTCATTAAAAAAATGAAACAGAGGTCACGAGCATAGTTTCTCTTCTCTGTGGCAAGCTCGTTAAAAAATGAAACAGAGGCCATGAGCATAGTTTCTATTCTCTATGGCAAGCTCATTAAAAAATGAAACAGAGGCCTTGATCATAGTTCTTTTCCTATGTCAAGATCGTTAAAAAATGAAATAGTCACCTCTCTTAAACCTTCTTGTCATCCACCCTTTTCTTTTTTCTCACCTAGTAGAGAACTTGGTGACAACCTCAAAGTCGGGGAATGAATTGAATCTTGGAGGGCATGTCTCCAACCTTTGATGATCATTTTGGAGTTAATCCACTAGATTTCAAGCTGGGGGCATACCGAGTTTAGTCTTTGTTCTTTCTCATGCTCGTAAATACATGAGAATGCATCCAGGTAAACTTTTATCTCTTTTTCGGACCTATATGAATACATGAAAAAGGAACCCCCTGGAGTCGTCTTTAAGCTCTTTTCAGACTCTCTAAACATGAAAAGATTTCGAAGTGATCTTTCTTCCTTTCCCACTCATTAAAAGGTTTGAAAGGGCATCTTTCGAGTGATAATTTATCTCTTTTTCGGCCTCGTGAGACTAACATTACGAAAAAGGAAAACATTGGAGTCATCTTTAAGTTCTTTTTAGACTCTCTAAACATGAAAAGATTGTTGAGGAACCTTTTTCTCTTCATGCTCGTTAAAGTATTTGAAGAAAACATCTGTTGAGCGATAGTTTATCTCTTTTTTAGTCTCATCATACTACTTTAGAAAAAATGAACTGAGAGAGTTCTCTTTTAAGTGTTTTTCCAGACTCTATAATCATGAAAAACCTTCGAGTTTTCTATCTTTGGACTCGTTAAACAAACATCGACAGACCCATATGGGACCGAACCCTTACTTCTTCCAGTTTGTTAAACAAAGAAAGAGGGAATTACTGAAGGTGAGTCATATCGAGCATGTTTTATCCTCCTCGAGCTCGTTAAATTAAAAATAGGTACTCATCTATTTGGATGGGGGAAAAAATTGAAGGAAACAAGCCAAGCAGTTTTTGAGAACATTACCAGTAACTCTTAGAGTCTCCCTTGAACACGACACTTTGTCTTTGTGCACATATTAATCCACTGAACCTCTGCACTGAACCAATCCTTTGATTTTTTCTTACTCCTTTGGGTCACCTAACGAAAGTCACAGTATCCACTACATCATCGTGTTTTAGTCCATGTCATGTTTCTGCTGTTGTGCCTCAGTGTTCAAGGGAAGTATCCGCCTTGATATTCAACCATCAAAAATATCTTGTCTCAATACCTATGTCAGTCCATGTTCATTTGATCTACCAATTACATCATTGTGTCCATTTCATGTCATTGATGGGGGATACATCAAGGCCCTCCTTCGACGAGTCTATTCCCGTCGAATTCAACACATTATCCAGGAGCTAGGCTTAGAAACCAATTAGTACTTTGGGACTTGCATGCCTCAATGGCAGGCCTCCTCATGTTCGAAAGTAGGTTTACATCATTGACCTCTGATCGGATGATTCCACGGATGTTTGACTTTATCTCATCTATTCACATTCATTGGAATGTACTAGGGTACCTTGGGAATCATTGACATCAATGGTGATTTCCCTCGCGCTTGTTAACGATTTACATCATTGAACAATAATCAAGTGGTTTCTTCCATGTTCGACATCATGACATCTATTCACATGGTTATATTCGTACTACATCAGGATCAGTAAGAAGACCCTAGGTTGAGTGATCACTCTGATATGTACTTTGCCCAGGATGCGACGGAGTTTCTTTTGAACAATGACAAATATACTATTACATAGATCCACTTTGTATTGGTCGTGGCTATGTCTTGTCATCTCGTAGATCCACTGTGTATTCTTCATGGCTACGATCAGTTCAGGTCATGGGCCTATAGATCCATAGTGTATCTTCAGTGGCTATATCGTTTTGTCCATACAATTATGGATCCGCAGTGTATTTTATGGCAGCCATATCTTGTAAGTCTTTATCACCCAAGCATAGGTATGCCTGCCTTGTGTTTGAAACATGTCATAATATTTTTTGGATGTTTGTGTATAGCTTCTATCAAGTTCTCTGCATATACACCCTTTATTTAAAGATTTGTAAAGTGTTTCAGCCATCCTTCTCTCTTCTGACCTCACACTTTAGGGGGCATTCTGTTACACATGAAATTTTCACACCTAGGTAACTCGCCCTAAGTGTCGTATAAGTGTTGCATACACCATGACACCATGGAATAACCTATGTCACAATCCCTAGTCAATGTGGAGGAGGGATATATTACTTGAAGGCAAAGAAACACTAAGTACACATGAATTATTATTAATATTCATGGAAAAGAAACTGATTAAGTGAGAGAATCAAATGCACATGAGTTATTATTAATATTCATGAAAAATAAAGTAATCAAGTGTGAGGATCCACCTCACATTTTCCTATTTTTTAGGGAAGGTGGAGGATCTCATGGATGGTTGAAATATTTCCTCCTTAAAATCCTTGAGAGACATTTCCTCCCCAAAATACTTAAGAGATACTTTCTCCCTAAATATCTTAGATATCCCTTTCTTAGTGGATCTGATGAGAGATTCTCTCCATGGTGGTTAACTCTCCAAATATTATATAATGAGGGATTTCCATGGAGGAAGGGGAATGGAGATTGATAATTATACCAAACTTATGATCTCATGAGTGGTATTGGAACATCAACATTCTGCGTGTGGACTGTTTAAGCAAGGGTTTGGACAAGGGGAACTTGATGAAGTTGTTGCACTCATATCTATGGTTGTAGGTTTTCTTCATTGTTGTTCTCATTAATATAATATGCTTGGTCTGTTTCTTTCAAGTCTGTGTTTGATCTCACATGAATTTGTCTCTAATAGATAGATCTATTTCGAGCTAATCTCAATAGAGTAGGAAGTTGGTTGTATCTTTGTTTGTCTACAGGGCTTATCAAGGAGTTCAAGATTGGAACTCAACTTGGACTGTGCAGGGACAAACACCGGTAAAAAGGTACTTATTTTCTCCTTCCTCCTCACACATTAGTTTATCTAGATCTAAAAGAAAGTCAGTGTCCATGTTAAGAATCTTCTGTCTTAAGAGTTAAGAGTCTAGCTCTCAAGAGGAGATCTACCTGTCTGCAGGGAGATTTTTCTTTAACAGATGGTTGACCTTGGGAAGTGGACCTAAGTAAAGTGGAACCAAGAAAAGTGGATCCCGAGACGGTAGCACTCACAGTGGTGTGAGAAGGTGGAGATGATGCATTGGAAAGACGAGAAATCCCCCTAGAATGGGAGGGATATTTAGCAAGCGTATGGAACGACGAGGATTCTCTGGGTCCCCTATGATGTCCGAATAGAAAAGTGGATGTGTGAAAATGGTGATGAGAGAAAAAAATGAACAAGATTCTTTATGATTTTTGGACCTTCACAATATATCTCACAATCACATGTAATCACAAGAGAATCATACATAAATCAATTGATAAAGAAGCATACTTGTGGCTAGGCAAATTTTGTCCGTGTGGGAGAACAAAGAAAACGAATGCTCATGTCCTAAAAGATGTAACATCCTTTCTCTCAAAATAGCATTGGACATTCCAATAGCACTCAAAAGTGGGGTATGAAGCCACCGAAAGAGTAACTAATGAACAATGAAACAATTAGTTATAATGAGGGGTAGAGGGAGCATATCCTGAAAAAGCTGGGGATATTTCCCAATAGCCACAAAAAATCCAATCAAGGTGCAATTGCAGCCCACAATTGCCACTTGGGTAGATGTCCTAAAATTTGGTCACTAGGTACCTCAGTCAAAGTGAGGCATTTATATTTTCGGCCTAAGAAATGGGTCGCGGACTGGATCCCGTCCAAGACATGGGTGCCTCAAGGGGGGATGCATAGAACAAACGGACATTGGCCTTTGACCCTTCACGGGTATCTTCCTGCGTTATGGTGTTAGGAACAGTTGACTTGGAGGATTTTAAAATTCCCTATTTGACAACTTCTATTGTTTGAATATGTGAGAACCAGATAATGGGGAGTTATTTGGATGTCTATCCTCGAGGTCCTACCTAGACTAAAAAAATTCTTTTGGCACCTCCTATGGAGGAAAACTTAGTGAGTTTTTAGAAAAAATTTAGATGTGGTTGTTTTAGAGATTACAAGTGTGAACCAATCTCGTTGAATTTAAGTGGGAGTGGATAGTTTCATCAAGAAAAGGGTGTGGCATTTCGGGATCCCTTTGGAGTAAATTTACTTCAACCTCCACAATTCTAGATGAAACTATGTGAGTGAGTAGTGACTTTCTGTGTGAACAAGTGAAAGTGTGCCAAAATTTTTAATAAGTTAGGTGTCACCTTTCTGCATGTGGACTTCATGTGGTCCTTACAAGTCTTGATTACCTAATTTACTAAATGCCATTGGTACAACCTTGCATACTTTTAAAGTCCCTAGAGAACTAGCATGTGGACATATGGGTCCTTAACAATCCTTTAACTCCCTTGTGTGATTTAATTAAAGAAAGCTTCAACAACTATCCTAGATTGTGGACATGTGGGCATGTATGGGCCCATTACAAAACCTTTAAACTTCCCTAGTGATGTAATCTAAGAAAATAGATTCAAAACTATCCCATCTTTGTAGCATGTGGGCATGCATGGGCCCTTACAAATTTAAGATGTGTTTGAAAAAAGAAACTAAGAGGAGTCCTGAGGGGGGTTGTTGTCCTCTCCTAAAGATTTTGTTTTTAAGGGAGATGAAATTTTCCCCCATTCATTTTTTTTATTCTCAAGATCACTCTATGGCGTGAGACAAGAGCATACTCAAAGATTGACGTTCAATTTTTAGTCCCAATGCAAGTGGTTATATTTTTGATATAGAATGATTCCAACTTATTTTTAATCAAATCAAGCCATCCATGTGGAAAAATGAAAGAAAAAAGAGGATAAATATGGATTTTAACCCCTCTAAGTGCCTATGTTTTGACTAACCCTTCATTTGGAGAGGGAATCTAAGTGTGGTGCATATTACAATCTGCATAGAATCAAACTTTAGAAGGTTATGAGCCTTCAACAGATCACAAAAACCCTTACAATGTATTATTTTATGGACAAATGCATGGGTCACAGAGTAGACAAAGGCGCATTTGGTGCCAATGCACAAATCAAAAATGAATTTTTGATGCAGGTGCGCAGAATGTGCTGAGCAACATAGTGATTTTGGCGCACGTTCTCGGAAGACGCTCCCATGGGTTAAAAAAACCTCGCACTTTCTATTACACGACCGGGAAGAAAATTTCAGATCAAATTCTCTCAGCTCAGCTCCGAATTTATCTTTTTGCAGGCAGGCATGGGCCGGTTATGGTTCCTACAAGTTAAATAAACAAAACAAAAGTTCTCAAAAAAAAAATGGGGAGGAAATTGATACCTATCCCCAGCGGATTCGCCAATCTGTTGTGTCCCTTTTGTCACCCAAATGAGCACAATAAGGATGCTTACAAGTCCATTTGGGTTAGCTGGACAAGACAGTAGTGAATGCAAGAGTTAGAAACATCAAGCATAAGAAATAAACAAAGAACTAAGCTAATAACAATAAAAGAAACTAAACTAGAGTGCATAAGGGAAATAGAAAAAAAAATAAACAACATTCATGCCACCAATGGATAAGTTCTATTAGTGGGAAAGCACCAAAGAGAAATGGAGACTTATGGGTTCCTTCTTCCTTCAAGGGAGGGATCTTGAACCCCCAATGATTGAGCTCTTCTTACAGTTACCAAACTAGAAGGAAATGGTGAATAAATCCAAAGCTCATTCACTCAAGAGGTGATGTTAATGGCTAAATGAAATGGTGCTTGTATGCTCTAGTAAGGAAATAGGTTCCTCTAAGAGAATATAGGCAGCATAACAATACAAATGAATTCTTGGAAATGTAGTATGCACCCATGGCCTCTTTTTATAGAAAAAATTTGAAGCATTATTCAATCAATCCTTAGTGTGAACAAGGGGCATTTTAGGGAACCTTTAGGTTTTTTACCAACCCCCTACTCGGATTCATCTCAAATTTGGGTGTCAAATCGACTTGGGAGATGAACCAAAAGTGGGTGGAAGGTCGACCAAAATCATAAATGCGTCATTTTGAGGTATGCGTGGCTTTTTGCATCCACAGTCGTGCATCGGTTGCATGTGTGCTTTTCTGACATTTTTAGACTATCGCATGCGCATGCACTTCTTTTGTATCTTTAGCGCATGCTAATTTTATAACTAGTTGTATAGTTTTGTGCTCTTTGGAAATGCATTTTTTGGGCCATCGATGGACTAATGGGTGTTTGAAGATGTTGTATTCCTGTAACCATTTGCAAACAAAATTCCAGTGATAACACTAGGTCTACCAAAAATAGACCCAAAAGGGTTCGTCATTATAGGTTGAGTAGCAACCCTGGGTTGGACAATAGTGAAGACGATAACCTCTGACACTACAACTATGGTATTTGAAGGTGTAGAATACATTCCATTAACTACAATAGGTATGAGAGTTGAAGGACTCCCAATATATTTCTGAATCGACTCGGTACTCATACTTGTATGATCACAAGTATGGTAGCTGGAGGTGTGTGTACCATGGTTGATAACGAAAAATACTCAAGATGTTGTGGTAACTTCAACAAACAAAAAGACCTGTGAGGAACTTGGTCTAATTCCACGATGACTCAATAATCGAGATATAAAACAAATCCTAAGGCCAACTAACAATCAAAGAGCACACCAAAATATACAAAAAGGCCAATATTCACACAAACAAGATATAGTGGCTGAAAGAGGCCTCCCTCACTACAGTAGGTATGCCTAACCCAAGAGGGGCATAATACTCCCTTCAAAATATTGGAGGTATGAGAATCACTTATAAGGGCCCTCGTGGGATTAACAATGTAGTCAGTCAGATATTCCCGTAGAGGTAATCCTTCATAAAGGTTGTGTGTTGTCTGACCCTTATCTAACCTAGGGTACATGCAGAATAGCCCTTGCAAGTAACTTATGTGGCTACTTATATGGGAGGGGTAACAAAGCCCAAAATATTAAAAGCACCATCTCTCACAGAGGTAAAGGTACTAGAAAGAACCTCAGATATGAATAGATTCCTATAAATATCTCTGATGCTAAGAAGGTATTAAAGGGATATCTCTACAACCAACTTTGTGCGACCTCGTTCTTAACTCTGGTGTGAGCGGAGCCTCCTGACATCACCAATTATACAATGGATTTCACCACTCCCTTAGTCAGACACGTATATTGATTTTAATAGCCTTGGAGAATTTTACTCACTAAATCCTATTCCAAGCCTCTATATCTTAAGCTAGTTTGTGTACCCTGAAAAACAAAATTGTTTCTAATCAATTTTAAATTAACCAGCGTTACTTTTAATGTCTTTGTTTACTCAAAAGATGTGGTCGTGAAATTGATGATGTTAGGACTCAACAAATAAAATAAATGAATATGAACATATAGCTAAGTTATAAACTTCAATTCTCAAAGGATGATAATATTTAAAAAATGCAACTTTCAATTCAACCCTACAATTTCAATAAGATGCAATCCTTCTATACATGTATCAAGATCAATAATAAACAATCCAAAAGAGAAAATTCCAAAATTTCGAATGTATATATTTTTTATTTTCATTATAAATAAATGAAAATGAAACAAATGAAAAAAAACTTGATATATAGACCCTACTATAAGAAAAAAGAGACAAACCAAGAAGGATATCAAGAAGCAAACACCCATCCCAAGATGCAAGGACAACCAATGAAAAATGTGATGAGAAATAAAATCTACCTGGAAGTTCAACCAAAGAAAGGTTTTTTATCACTCTGGAGGCACTCAAAAATTATGACAGAGACCCAAGAGGACTCAAAAACTATCCAAACTCACCCATCAAACACCAAACTCATCAATAAAGAAAAAAATATTGATGTACACGAATGTTTAGGAAAACATTTCCTATGTACGCAGGTTGTAGTGGTGCAACCTGCATATATGCATGCATTAGAAATTATAGGGTGCGTATATGTGAAAAAATATGAGTTTTAGCTCTTGGAAGTGCAAAAGGGGACTTTAGGCCTGCATAGGGAAATGTGCAAGGCCTTTTGAGCAAGTTGCATGGGGTGAGACAAAGCTTGCTATAACACAGAGGAGATCATATCCCAGCCATTGGATCTGAGCGCAGGAGAACGAGGGTCGTCGATCAAGTTTCTTGGGCCATAAGTTTTGGCCAAAGTGGAGTGCATATCATTCATAGATCCCATCGTGTAATCTGAGCCATAGATCTCATTGTTCAATGCTTCAACACTATGAGATATTTTAGTCCTTGTGTTCCTAGGAGGAGAAATTGTCGAAGCCTAGAGTCCTGAAATAGATCTCAGTCATAGATCTCAGAGTGAAGTAGGGGATGTTGAGTGGTATCCCTACAGAGTTCAACTATCTAGGAAATTTTGGAGGTAGCCATTGGAAAGTGGTTGAAGCCTCGAAGCTTTGAAGTACCAGAGTTAATCCCCATCGTTGATCAACCAATAAGTCTCAGTCATTGATCTTTTCCATTCATAGTTTTGACGATTCGACTATTCAGGGGTGTGGTGATAATTTGGAGCAATGAAAACTGAAGCTAGGATTAAATCCTGATCATTGGCTTTCAAGTACATGTTTCAGTAGATTATCAAGTATTCGACCCTGCAAAGGATTATGGATGAATATTTTTTTGGCACGGAAAGTCCTGAAGTCCCGAAGCCAAGAGTTAATCCTATTCATTCATTGACGGGGACACGTGGACCATGGATCTCCTCCCTTCGCCAATTCAACGTTCAACAATTCACGAATTTGTAGATGATAAAAATATAAGACCTTAATCCTAAATTCTAGAGCTAATATCAGTCATAGTCTGCAAGAGGAGCGAGAGTCGTAGATCTCCGCCCATTGCTAGTTCAACGTTTGCCAATTCGGGAGGAAATGTGAATTGGAGTCTTAGAATGCTTGAAGCGTGGAGTCTCCTCTCAGCCATATATCTTGGGAGGAAGTGTGGACCATTGATCCTCGAACCCTTCAAGAGTTCTCCACTTCGACATTCGAGGATATTGGAAAGTGTTGTGGTTAAAACCTCTGAAGCTCAAAGTTCAGGATCATCGGAGTATCAAAGCTCTGGATAATGCCTCTTTGGGAGTTCGCCAGTTCGACATTCAAGAGATTTGGAGTGTGTTTTTGTAATAACCTCCAAAGCCCAAAGTTTTATAGCAACTGAGTCCTAGATCTACGAATAGTTCCCAACAACTAAGCACCTAGTCGTAGCCCAGGGTCATATGAGGTTTCCACCGAAATAAAATGGCTAGCACCTAAAATTTGATTCTAAGGTAAAAAGGGTCTTAGAGCAAAGCGCCTGCATGTTTTTGTTTTATTAGACCTACATAAAGAAATAAAAATTTCATGTGTACATTATGAGAGGATCCAACATGGGTCCAAGAGATAATTCGGCTCCGAAGAAGATAACTTGTAGAAGGATTTCCCTCACATAAAGGATAATTTTCAAATAACCATAAATTTATGCTCAAGACTCAGAATTGAGCATGGAAGCAGTCATTGGAAAGGTCTTGGATAGTAGAATATAAATATTCACCCAGAAATTTTATCTGGGTAGTCAATTTTTCAAGAAATTAGAAGAAAGAATTTTGATGCATTATGGAACTAGAATTGTACATAATTTCATGAAATTTATAAATCAATTATCCTAACAAGTTTTGTTGGCTGCAAATTTTGCAGAATTAACAACAATTAGATCTGAACATGAACAATACAGTTCTTAGAATCATGGAAGATACATAGGGGGCTTACATTCAGGAAGATAAGATCATAGAGATGTATGTCAATATGGGTAATGAAGGTACAAACTCAAATGGACATGGAGAAGGAAAGAAAGAAAGCATGAACTCGGTAGACACCATTAAAAATTTGTAAAAGGATGTCCAAATTCATAAAGTTGATAATGAAAATCTTATGAAATCCAAAAAGGAGTAGGAGGGCTTCAACATAAAGTTAATGTAGAGCTTGGACAAAATAGAAAAAAATATGGATAAGGAGAATGACTCTAGCAAATCAGGAAGTCATAGGTCTCATGATGAGAGGAGAAGAATAAGAAGTGTTGGTATACATCACCATCACACCCCAAGGCATTCCACTAAGAGAGAACACAATATTTCAAGTGCATCCCATGTCAGAAAACATAAGAGGAGGTCTGGGGTGTATGACCTACAAGGAGAAATGAACAAAATAAAGCCTCCTACATTTGGTGGTGAGAACAAGAAGGATGAAGATGTAGAGACATGGCTGCTAGGAACGAGGAAATATATTCAATTGCATAATTAATATTCACACACAGAAGGGATAATTTCAATCTATCAACTCAAGGGAATGCCATCCATGTGGTGGGACCAATTTGTGAAGGTGCAACACATTGATGAGAAAAGTTTTACTTGGAGGAAATTCAAGAGGTGTTTTCAAAAGAAATACTTGACGAAGAGATACTATGACAAGAAAATGAAGGAGTTATTTGAACTCGAGATGGGGAGTATGACCATAGATGAATATGAAAGAAGGTTTTTATAACTTCTAAAGTATATTTATTTCATGAAGGGAGAGCCAGTTAATTTTCATAAATATTTGAGTGGAATGCCATCATTCATCAGTGACAAGATACAATATGATGATCCCAAAACATTGGAGGATACCATAAGGCGAGCTAAATACCTTTATAATAAACATAAAGGAAGTACAACCTTCCAAAAATCTTGGGAAGATAAGAATAAAAACAAGATGGAACAGAGAAAGAAGGGGACTAAGCCACCATTTTTTAGAAATAATCCTCAAGGACAACCAACTTATAGAGAACCCATAATGATTGAGACAGGGGGGAAAATACCAAGGCATCCACCTATTCAATGTTGGGGTTGTAGGGGAGATCATATGTGTAGATATTGTCCTCACATAGGTGAAAAAGTGAGGACTTTTCACAATGTACAACAAGTTGATACAATGGAGGACATGGGTAGAAATATACCTAGGATCTATGCAACAATGGACAACAAGAAAGTTGAGTTTCAGTCACATATGATTGAAGTGGAAGGTAATATCAACAACCAAATCATTGTTATTTTAATTGATTCAGGAGCTAGTCATAGATCCTAAGATGTTGGAAAGATTTCATTTTCGAAGAAGCAATCTTGAAAAATATTGGTTTGTGAAACTAGTTACCGGAGCTAAAAGAAAAAACAATGAGATGGTTAAGGCATGTCCAATGGACATGAATGGATTGAGAACCAAGAAATGTTTGAACATCATACCTTTAGGTTCCTATGACTTTCTGATTGGTATGGATTGGTTGGACCAACAACATGCTATCCTATAATGTTATAATAAGGAATTTGCTTGCTTACATGACGAAGGGAACCTAAGGATAGTACAGGGAATTCCCAGGGAAGTAGCCATCAGAAAAATTTCAAGATTGTAGTTGTGGAAAAGTTACAGGAAAGGGTGTCAATTATTTGCAACATGTATGGAAGAGGAACCTAAAGATAAGGTGTCAAATATTGAATATTATGCAATCCTAAAAGAGTTTCAACATATATTTAAAGAAATACCAAGATTACCCCCTGAAAGAGACATTGATTTCTCCATCAATCTAATGGATGGAGAAACCCCAATATCTAAGACCCCTTACATGATGAGTACACCAGAATTGAAGGAATTGCAAATGCAACTTGAATAGCTTCTAAATATGTGGGGCTTCCTATCCATCCTATTGTCGAAGCCCCAAAAAGGAAGTGGGACAGTCGAAGGACTGTTGAGTAGAGAAGGCACACACTTTCTAGGGTGGGACAGGCATGTGGAGAATGATAGATTGTAGGTTGTTAGTTCGAGTTGGCACCTGTGATGGAGTCTTTTCTGTTGTCTGAGATACATCATCTTGGTTAGGAATTCCTTTACTCATGTGGAGTTTAGTCCGAGTTCGGGGGTGACCCACTACTGAGAGTTTTGAGTAGTGTGGTCTAAGGATGGGTGGAATGTGGAAGGTCTTCATGTAGTTGATTATATTTTTACCAAGATAAGCGCCAATTATGTGTTAAATTACATGTTGCACTATTATTTAAGAATTTATTTTCATGGGTTTTTCCTATTTGTGTTTCTTGTGTAATTTTATTATTATTCTGCATGAATATGTGCATTTGCAAAGAATTTGTATGCTTTAATTTTGTATATATCTTGAAATTTTTTATGTGGCATAACCCAATTGGTGGCTAGGCATGCTACATGTTGACAAGGTGATACAACTACTAAAGGACCAAAAACTATATACCAAACCATCCAAATGTTTCTCTGGGATGAAGGAGGTAGAGTATTTGGGTCATATTGTATCTCCTGAAGGTGTCAAGGTAAACCCTAACAAGATTAAGGCCAGGATGGTGTGATCGATTCCCAAAAAATTGAAGAATCTTAGAGGACTTTTGGGTTGGACAGGTTACTACTACAATTTTGTTCAAAACTATGGAAGAATAGTAGCAACGTTAATTCCATTGACTAAGAAGGATGCATTTCCTTGGACTCCAAAGGAAACTAAATATTTTGAACAACTTAAAGAGGTGATGTGAAAAGCTCCTGTCTTGACCATACCAGAATTCACACAAACCTTTATTGTGGAATGTGATTCCTCGGGAAATGACATTGGTATTGTTTTAATGCAAGAAGGAAGGCCCCTTGATTTTGAAAGTAGGCCACTCGAGGAAAAGGACTTACACAAACAAATTTATGAGAAGGAAATGATGGAAATACTTCATGCATTGAAGAAATGGCGCCCTTACTTTATAGGTAGGAACTTCAAGGTCAAAACATATGATGATAGTATTAAATAAGTCTTGGAAAAAAGAGTATCTTCAAAAGAAAAACAAAATGGGTGACCAAGATGTTGGGATATGATTTTGAAATCATCTACAAAAGAAGGAAGAAAAATATTGTGGTAGATGCACTCTCAATAAATGATGAAGATGTTGAGGTCTTTCAATATTCTATCTTGATCATCCAACCCAATTGGATAATAGAAGTGAGGGATGAATGGAAGAATGACGAAAATGTGTGGACTCTCATTCAAGGGTTGCAGCAGGATTCCAATGCATCAGATAGATTTACATGGAAAATTGATTCACTATGGTACAAAGATCACTTGTATTTAAGTAAGAACTCCCAAATCAAACAAAAGGTACTATCAGAATTACACACATCTTTGGTAGGAGGGAACATGAGATTTTTTAAAACCTACCATAGGGTCAAGAAGGAATTTTTTTGGGATGGCCTCAAAACTGATGTTCAAAGGTTTGAGGAATTTTTTTTTGTTTTGCAACAAAATAAGGTGGAAACAATTAAGACCCCAAGTATTCTACAACCATCATCCATCCCAAGTCAGTGTTGGGAGGAGGTTTCCATGGATTTAATCACAGGGTTACAAAAGTCTGAAGGAAAGAGTGTCATCATCGTGATTTTTGACAGACTGGCCAAGTACGCACACTTTTGGGCACTTTCGCATCATTTTAAATCCAATACAGTTTCCACTGCATTCACGGAGATAGTTCAAAAGCTACATGGAAGCCCAAAGATTATTGTAAGTGAAAAAGATCCTATCTTCACTAGACATTTTTGGACATAATTATTTTCTTGTTTGGGTACTCAATTGGCTCATAGCTCATCTTATCATCCTCAATATTATGGACAAACTGAGGTAGTGAACAAATGTCTGTTAGGATACCTTCGTTGCTTTTTCTCTGATAAATAAACATAATGGTTCAAGTGGTTACCCTTGGTAGAATAGTGGTATAACTCTTTCTTTAATACTGCAACAAAAATGACACCATTTATGGAACTCTATGGATATCACTCACCTTCGAATCTAAGGTTCAAGCAAGGGAAGATCACATCAAGAATCAAAAACAAGTTCTCCAACTCTTAAAGAACAACCTGACCATGGCACAAAATCGCATGAAACAACAAGCATATAAGAATAGTAGTGAAAGAAGTTTCGAAGTGGGGGATTGGGTATTTTTAAGACTACAACCATAAAGATAGATGTCCCTCAAGCAAGCTAATAAGGATAATAAATTATCACCAAATTAATATGACCCTTATAATGTGTTTCAAAAGTTTGGTACTATGGAATACAAATTGGATTTGCTTGCTTCTTCACGAGTACACCCAATTTTCTATGTTTAATGCTTAAAGAAGGTTATAGGTGACAAGATCCCAGTTCAAACTATATTTCCAGAACTTAATGAGGAAGGAAAAATAATATTGGAGCCTGAATCTATCACTGACACATGAATTTCCTAGCTGAGGAATAGATCCATTTCAGAGTATCTCATTAAGTGGAGGAAACTACCTACTAAATATTCCACTTGGGAAGATGACTCTTTTATACAAAAGCATAAATAATTAATCAAGCATTGTAGACAAGACTTGTATGAATGGGAGGGGCATCTTAAGACCTAAATAGTAGCACATCACCCCTTAATTGGGGAATATTACATTAGTATTGTTATTTTATTTATGTCGGTTTGGGTCCATTAGTTGCAATTGTACCTCCTAGTCTCCTATATATACTAAGGAGACATTTTCATTTGGAATCGTCTTGTATTTGTAAATATATGTGGTGTATAAGGATGTTTCCCCATCAAAGAGGATTATTATCTGAAATTCTCTCTTTGTCAAGGTGTTGAGTACTTATTCTGAGGTTTTTTATGCTATTTTGATATTTGGTTCTTAACACCTATTGTAATATGGTCCTTGAGAGCTGATGATCTCATACAATATTTTGGTGCTTTTATGTTGCATGTCTCTTTTCTAAGGTTCTTTCCTCAGTGAAACTATTTCTATTTCCAATCTTTCCTTGTCCTTCTCTTTTTCTTCTAGTTGAATTTTGAGTATTTCTTCAATCCTTTTGGTTTCTTCGACTTGGACCTTTAGGTTCACAATCATCTGTTTATCTTCTTCAAAGTTAGAATTTTGAGAACCTTCCTTTATATTGAGTAATTATCCCTTGAGTGATTTGTCTTTATTCCTCTCTTTCTTTAGTTCAATTAAGGCGTTGATTAGTTCTTCTTCAAGATCTACCTCACCTTATTCTTCATAATTCATTTCATCATTTTCAAAATCCATAAAGAGTACATTTTTTGAATCACTATCCTTATCATCATCCTCATCTAATGAGAAACTGTCCTCCTTTTAGTAGAGGCTTTTCTTGAAGAATTCATTTTTGTTTATTCCCATGTCTCCCTTTTTATATTTATTTTCTTTCTTTGGAGATTCTTGTTCATTATTATCAGACTTCTTAGAATAAGGAAATCTATAAGAAAAATGACTAATTTTACCACAATTAAATCATATTAAGGGAAGCATACCTTTGTACTTGTCGATTCATTTCTTCAAATTCCTTACGAATTTGGCTATTTCTTCATCTTCATCTGAATCATCATTACAACTGCAACTTGGATTTGACTTTTTCTTACCCTTCCTTGTCTTCTTGGATGCTTTGAAGGTTGCTTCATTTTTGAATGGATTCTCCTGTTCTATTCTCATTTCATAATCTATGAGAATCCCATGTAACTCATCCATGTTTAGTGTGTTAAGATATTCTCTTTCTTCTATGGTGGAAATCTTAGGATCAAACCTCATTGGAAGAGCTATTACTGCTTTTTGAACAATGACTAGTTTTTTAACTTCTTCTCCCAAACCTTTAATAGCATTTACTATTTCATCAACCCACATAATGTAGGTTGCAATATCGTCCTGTTCCTTCGTTTTTAGTTGTTCAAATAGACCTCTGTAAGTTTGAATCTTCAGTACTTTGACCTTTTCATCTCCTTCGTAAAAATTTTGAAGTTTGTCCCAAATAACCTTTGTAAAATCACAGTGCATAGTCTTGACATATATTGATCTAACAATGCCTCCAAGAATGAAATTAGTATACTTTGAATTTTTTTCTTTGATTTTATTTCCATCCTTATCTTTTGGGGGAGTGGGAGGCTCCGTGTATCCATTTACTACTTACTTGCAAGACATAAAATCCTTGTGCTTTTATAAAAAAATTCATTATTCTTCTCTAGAAAGAATAATTGTATTCATAAAACAATGGTGTTCCATTCTTTCTACAGTCCATGATATACCTTCCAGTGATTAGACTATTTTATAAAGGACCTACTCCGATTCCAATTGTGGGAATACTAAGAGGGGGATGAATCAATATTATGCAATATTTTTCAACTTTAAATAAGAACATGTAATCATTAACTTTATCAGTAGTATATCATCAATATATCATGAGAAGTACCAATCAGGAGTGCATAAAAAATAATCATAGATACAAAATACACTAGAATTTACGTGGAAACCCAAATGGGAGAAAACCATGAAATGATTTCATATATATATATATATATATATATATATATATATCAAGATTAAATTCATAGGAAGAACCAAACTCCAAATTCTCCATCATAAAATGGAATGAGGCTCTAACCCCCTAGGTTATCTGGCTCCAACCGGAAGGAGTCTATGACCCCCTTTCCTTTCACCGTTCTTCCTCTCTGAAATATAAATTCAGACTCAACCTTTCATGATGAATGATAGAGATAATCAAAATCTCACTGTATCTGTTACTTCCACTATCATTGTACCTATCAATGTCCTTGTCACTGTATCTACCACTATCAATGTCACTATATATGTCATTGTCACTGTCATTGTATCTTTCACTATCATTGATAATGATACATCATCATCATCAAGAATATCTACTCAGATTGATCATACATCAAAATGTATGCGCAACATCATGTATCCAAAATACATACCATATGCCAAAATATGTACCTATACCATATACCATCTCTCTCATGATATGTCTCAATCATTTCATAAACCATGTACCAAAATATATGAGAAAATAAATTACCATAACCTCATTTTTTTTCCTAAACCAAGTACCACAGAGATGTAACTCATACACATGTCAATATCATAGAGACATTCCTCTAACAATGAACCATAATAACCATAAACCAAGTACCAAAGATACGTCCCAAGCATCTATTAATATCACCAAGACATGAACCTCGACCATAAGAAACCATATACCAATAATCCTCCAATGCATGCCTTAAGAATCTACCAAACCATCCATGATACAAGTATAAAATACATATAAGAGCATATCTTTAATCATTCAGAACACGTGAATCATCTCAGACCTATAAATCAACCTGCTGCATATCAACTTTAGCAAACACAATATATAATCCTCAAAAAAAATTCCTTAGCCTCGCTAGATAGAGACCAGTCATATGGAGCGGCCTCGTGGGACACCTGTAGCCAAATAGGGATTTTATAAACCCTTCAGTTTTGAAACTTTGAGAATTATTCACACCTTACTTCGTCGAACCCGCTTCCTCATATTCGCTATCAAAACATCACTTGAGAGATAGACATTTAATGAAATTGTGTGTTTGTTAATGAGAGGCTTCTTGAGGTGTATTTATACTTTTCCAAGTGATTTATTTCCTTAACTTCAGGGTTGACTTGTACTTTCTTGTTATAACCATTTTATCCTTTAATTAATGACTTGTAACTTCTTGTTGCAATCATTTATGGCATTCTCAACCATTCTTCAGGGCTTTCAACTTCTAGAGGGAATAACTCCTCAACCATGAGGAACCACGTGGCTTACCACCTATTGTTGAAATGGAACAACACAGACTATAAATTTATGAGGTTTTTTCATGTGCTTGTAATTTTATTCAACATTATTTTCTTCAGACAACTTTGGGCCTCATGACCATACCTTTGGGCTTCTTTTAGACTTACTCAAATAATCTCCCATGAGGTCCATTCTCAAAGATATGAAATAAGGGGATCACTTTGGAATATCCATTACTTCTAGAGGATTATAGACTTCTAAATTTGGCATCAATGACAATCAATTTTCCAACACCCCCAGACCCTCTTGTGACCCCCTCACACACCTGTTTCAACACAAACACTAGGTATAGTCATGCAAATAATATAATACATACCCAATAAGAGATGGTGAGAATGAAACTATAGAAAAAGGAAGAAAATTGTGAAGAGGTAGCATATGAAATATTTTCCTTGAACAAGGAGGATCTAAGGAATGCTCATAGAGGTCAAGGAGGATCCAAAACACTCACAGAGGTCCCAGAGGATCCATAAAAGATCAAAATTTGGCCATCTCAAAATTTCATGAAAAGGACATTAATGTGTATATTTTATCATCAATTTTCCAATGACGCAAATGGTACATCAAAAAGAGGTTGTATCCAAAATTTATGGCTGGTCAAAGTTTGGTCAAACAAGTCAAAATAGATGTTCCACGTGACACCACTAGAGGGTGACATGTGGCATGTTGACGTGGAGCACGAACGGAAATGTGACATGGCACTTGATTGGGAAACACATGTTGTTCAATCATGGGTTGAAAAGTGGCATCCCAATGGTCTACTGATGTAATGACACGTGGCATTGGATAGCCAATGAGAGACTGCCACTTGGAAATCCCTTATTGGCCAGTAATTCTTAAGGTTGTGTAAAATTATTATGGAGTCAATAGGGTTTGACCCCATGTCCTCCATAACTCTCCAAGGCTTAACATGCCATATAATGGGTCTTAACACATATGTGGTAATTGTTATACTTAAATTAATGTAAAGTTTCATATGGCAGAGAAAATGGGTCGAGGGCTAGCCCTTAGATCTTGATTTTAATGTATTACACACGACCAATGTTAAGTCTACGAGGAGCTTAACCATATGTAATGAACACATGTTATAACCATATATAACATTTTTTTATAACATATATAAACATATGCTATATATATCCAACAAACATAACTAAATATAACCCATGGGTATGCATAGAAGAAGATGGAACCCACAACCTCCGCTATAATAGCGGATGGTTTTAACCATCACACCAACCACTCCACATTTGGTGGATATTCCTCCTAATTTAGTAATGAAGCCATAGTTTGTTTCGGGTATGGTTTCGGAGGGCTCCCTATTTAATGGTGTGCACCCAAACACAATTACATATATTCCAAGGGATTTGTGCACACATTCCAATACAGAGTTTTCCCTCATAATGCATGCCAAGGGTATGAAGGGTATGAGGATACACTATAAAGCGTGCCAGGGGTCACCTTTATGGAATTCAAGTATTTTATATAAAGTTTTCATAATTTTTCACCAGTTATTCAATGGTGTACTTGTTTTCTGCATTTGAGCAACGTATTTTCGGAGCATCTTTAAAATTGTGTTTTTTAAGCCTATTTTGTAATGTAATTTGGATTTTTGAGATGATGAAGAACAATCATGTTATTTAAAGGGACTTTGAATATGTAGTGATGTATGTCAATTACATGTGTCTTTGAGTTATTTTATTTTCTGTTAGATTATCTCATTTACAGTTCAAGTTATTTATCAATTTATGAGCTTAAGGATAAATAAGACATTCACATGATATTTCGCAAATTGTCAAGATATCTTTATTTCTATTCCCGAATCTGGTTGGATGTTTTAGTATATGAATATGAAAAAATTGGCATATAAGGATTATTTGGGATGAATTAGTATCATATTTTACATTGATATTTTTCATTCCTCAAAAAAGGAACTAGATAAATAGCTATTAAGTTGAATAGAAGCTTTGAGTTTGAAAAGAGTACTAAAGCCTTAGATAATATCATCAATTGTCAAAGGTATAGATTCATTAAGGCAGGTCTTGGATATGATTTTATTGTTTCCTCCATACGTACATCTAACCTTGCTACAACTAGGGGATTTTTATTTGTTTCAAGTTGAGTTCAAACATGTTTTCCAAAAGAGCAACCTACTCTTGATTGTGTCGAACAAATTGATGGGTTGCTTGTTCCTCACATGATATAATTTGAGCACGTGGATGATTTTTTTGTCAATATGTATAGTTTTTCTAATCTCGTAAGTGAACCTAAACATAAGCCTATGTCCTCTGATAAACCAATGCAAATATATATTCTCTATCATCATCCTCACCATAAAAATTGAAGGAATGACAATCATTTTCAGATGTTTGCAAAAGAGACTGGGAAGACATAATTGTTGGCTAGTGTCAACTACCAAGATAATTTTTTGTTGGATTGATGGATGGTCATGGAATAATTTGACCATATGTTTGAGGAATTCATATCATTGTGTATGGTGGGAGATTCTTTCTATTCATGGTGGACTATGTGTTTCATTGCAGGATTTTCATCAATGACAAAGGGGGATATTATTGGAATTATTGTGATTGATTTAAAAGGAATGATGATGTCATTAATTTCATATTACAAAATTAAAATACATGCAACATTTTCAAGATTGATTTATATATATAGGTATACAAGTATATTAAAAAATGGGTGCATGTGCAAAAGTAAAAAGTGAAATGGTGGTTTCAAGCACATGGTGTTTGGGGTATTTTCCCATGGTATTGGGAATCACATATTTAATGAAGGATTAGAAAAAATTATACAAATATAAATCATTGAGACAAAGTGTGTGTGTGTGTGTGTGTGTGTGTGTGTGTGTGTTAAAATGGATTAGCAAAGATCGAATTGCGCAATCAGTTTCAAGACATCTTGGCATTTTCATGATGAATTTTTTATAGGTTGTTTGAGACATTCAAATTTTGGAGAGACAAAGGAGAGATATTGGCGTAAATGGGGCATAAAGTTTATATTTTTGTTCCCTATAATTTCAGATATGTGCCATATGGAAGTTAGAGTTCCTGAATGCTCCTAAAATCAGTTTCAAATAGGTTATCTTGGAACTTTTGCTAAAGCTTATGTTCTAGGATGTTTTAGACCTTGAAAATTTGCAAAGACATGGAATAGATATTGGCGTAGATGTGTTACAAATTTCACATTCTCGTGCGCTGTGATTTCGGATATATTCCCTATGGAATTTAGGTTTTGTGAATTCTCTTGAAATCATTTTCAAAGAGGTTAGCTTGGAATTTTTTCTATAACTTATTTTCTAGGATGTTTCAGAACTTAAAACATTGTAGAAATAGAAGAGAGATCTTGGGGTAGATGTGGTAAAAATTTTAGATATTGGTTTCGTATACTTTAGGATATATATTCCTTTTGAAATTTAGGGTTTCTAAATTCTCCTGAAAATATTTTCAAATAGGATATACTAGAACTCTCGATATAACTTATTTTCTATGATGTTTCAGACCTTAAAATTCTACAGAGACAAATGATAGGTATTTTTGTAGATTTGGTACAAATTTCATATGTTCGTTCACACTAATGTTTGATGTTTTCTTTGTGGAAGTTAGGGTTTCTGAAAGATCATGAGATCATTTTCAAACATATTAGCTTGAACTTTTCACTATAGCTTATTTTCCAGTACTCTTCAGACTATGAAAATTTCAAAGAACAAAAGAGACATACATAAGTACATTAGCTAACAACTTTAGAATCACATTTTCAAAATTGGATATGTGGAATATTGTTGGGAAGAGGCCCAAAACAACAGTATTTTAGAAACTTTCCATTTGGAAATTCAAATTTTGGTAATACCTAGTAAAGGTGGATTTAGTGAGCAGACCTAGTGAAGAAAAAAGTAGTAAGTAGACCTGGTGAAGGTAGAAGGCAAGCAAACCTAGTGAAGGAAACAATAGTAACCAGGCTTGGTTAAGGTTGGTGCAACTCAGATATTGGTGTCTCTTGCTAAGTTGGTGCTTAGTGGTGGGAATTGGTGTCTATGAATATCTAAAAGAGATTTGTGTTTCTTTCTAAGTTGGTTCTTAGTGGTGGGGATTGGTTTCTCTAGTATATTGGTGGCTATGAATACCTGAAAGATATTGGTGTCTCTTTCTAAGTTGGTACCTAGATACATGGATTGGTGTCTCTAGTAGAATGGTCTTTACGAAGATATGTAGGAGTAGGTCGGTGACTAAAAGGACTTTTATCAATGGGGATTTGTGTATCCAATAGGGTGTATCCTACAAATAGATATGGTCGTATGTTTGTTCCTAGAAATATTTTTAATAGTAGGTTGTTTCCTATAAAGAATTGTAAACAAAAGTTTCATGGTTTTCTCCAGAAAGGGTTTCCATGTAAATATTGTGTTCCATGTTCTACAGTTAATATCTTATTATTTTGTTGTTTTTGTGTTGTGGACACAACAAATCCCCCTTTTATTTTTATTCTATAAGGG
>ML777343.1:1691961-1709509 GCA_009831015.1 Picea engelmannii | reverse complement strand
CCCCCCCCCCCCCCCCACCCTATTGAAATTTGAACTCTAAATCCCAATCCACTACTACTATGAGCTTAATGATTGTTCTTTATCTACCTTGAGAGAGTTGGGGGTTTGGAATTTTTTGATGATTGTATTTGAGGAGGTTTGTTAATCCTTTTGATCTTATACCTTCAAATCTCTACATGATGATTTTTTACTTATGATACTTGGTTGAGATTTGTATGATGAATTTGATAAGTTGTCTTTCATACCTTTTTCATATTTCAAAGTATTTGATGATACTATATGATTGCAAAGTTTGATGTTATATTGCATTCCTTGATTGAGTTTTCTTTTGACATTCTCAATAGATGACTTAAATGAAGAACGACTATACATTATGCATCCTCATGCTTGCATGTTGTATATGATTTCATCATTTATGCTCAAGATCTTGTATGTTGATCATATAGTTTAGTTTAAACTCATAACTAGAATCACAAGATAGCTTTCATGACATGTATTTACAACAATAATTTTTTTATGAAATGAAGAGATCATGGATGATTATCTTTGAGAAAATTATTCTTCTTTTTCTTCATTTTTGCAAACAAAACCAAAAATTATTCATAAGTTCGTTTAAAGAAAAGGAAAAGAATGTAATGTTTATGATATACTATAAATTATCTTCTTTCCTCACATAATTTATTTTATTATTTCTCTGGTTTCAGGACCAGGTTTGCAGATTCATTTCCTTTATATGACTGCTTCATCCTTGAAATGCATGGGGGGATCCCTCAGTATTCTTCCTTTAGAATATACTTATATCTATTCATGTATTGTATATGATTTGAATCCAACATTAGCCATTGGGAATTAATCCTTCTCTTTCCCAAACCTCAACCAGAATTGCTTTTCACATCATTGCATTATTTTCTATTTTCTTTTCCTTTCCAAGGCCTAAATATTATTGCATTATATTATGTGGCTAGAACCTTGATCCTTACTGGGATTACCTCATTGGGATGGCCAATTGAAGTCTCTTGTGATATTTCTAAGGTTTGAAATGCATGAGATTCTTCAAAATGATCTCTACCAAATTTTCCTTTTGGCCTCCCCTCCTTGTGAAGGCCTATCAAGCTTATAAAAATGTTGAAATTTGTCATATTGTCACCCAAATATTTTTATCCACTTGTCACCTCTAGATTCATTCACTGTGATCTGATATAGGAGAATGTTCCCTTATCCTTTCATATTCCCCCTCCTTTAAACCTTATCTATTTTTCCCTCCATGATTTTCCACTTCATCGGTTTGACATGTCCCATGTGCCCGACTAGAGTCAAACTCCTTCTATCGTATGGGTTACTATCATGATGTTAACATGTTGTGTCACATATTTTCCCTTAACATCCTGGTCAATTCCCACTTTTCACGTGCATACTTTCCTAATCTTGATTCGATGTGCCTAATTAAGTCAACATCACGATGATTCAGAATCTAAATGATATGCCTTGTTTCTATTTTTTATGTCTAGTTGTAGAACCTTTAGTAGTGATGGAACCTTGTCCAGTATTGAACTAGGCCTATTTTCTTTCCTATGTTGTATATATGACTTCATTTTTTTTTTCCAGAAAAGGAAAAACTTTATATTGAAAACTAAAAGAAGAATATACATATTTTTTCCCCATAGGGATTGTATTTTAGCATTTTAGATGCATTCAATGTGTATTAGCCTACCATCCACCTTACAAGTTTCTATACTTCCTTAATTGTTCAAAAAAATTATTACATGTTCTTCATTTCCTTCAAAAAACATTCCAATATGGCCACTAAAAACTATAGAGAAAAATTTATTTTCTTGCAATGAAATCCTGTACTATGAAAGCCCCATCATATAGATATAATGAATCTTTGGAGAGTTTGTCAACCATATCATTTAATTCCCTTAGAATGTGGTTGAAGGAGATTCAATAAAAGTGTGAATTTGTCACATATGAGGTTGTAAGCTGCCCACCTGGATCTAAGCCTTACCTTTTTTCCAATCTATCACTACTTAAGATTCACCAAATACTTAAAGCTTCCTCAGTTTTAACATTTCCACATGAAAAAAAGTCCCATAAGGAAACTAGTTCATCTTTAGTATTCCTTCTTTGCCTTGGTGTGTATCTAATTTCAAAATAATGAGAGACATGTTAGAAAAACATGACCGTAGAGCAATAAAATAAAACAAATGAAGAAACAAAACATAGAAGATACACAATACAAGAGAGACACAGATTTACGTGGTTCACCCAGTGTGGGCTACGTCCGCCAGAGAAATTGTCAGATCCTTCCTTTATTATTATCCAACAAATGAAAGGATACAACCTACAACAAACCCCGCTATAACTTCCTCTTCTTTCTCTCACAATATCCTCTCTCAGAATACAATACTCTCCATAATGCATAGCCGCAATACATTTCCCTCATAACAAAGGTTTTCCTTTTAGGGAAAAAAACCCTAACATAATTTCTACCGTTAGATCTGCAACTTTATAATGAACGGTCCAGATTTAGGATGAAATTGCAATATACATTTACAACGCAATTTTTATTTCGGGGGCTTCGCCCCTAAACCCCCGCCAGGGGCCCTCTTGCCCCCGAACCCCCCAGCCGCGAGTATAGGCCCCCCAGACCCCGCAGAGGAGGTACCCCCCCTCTGCACTCCCCCACGTGGAAGAGTGTACATACTTTTGGGGTGTAAACTCTTCATGGCGTATAAACACGACTGAAAGCAAGGACCTCTGAATCAGGAACATAATTAGGATCCATAACCAACAATCTCCCACTTGGAGACTGATCTCAATAACTCCACCATTGTTGTATATGAAGGACTCTGAACCTTCTTGGACCTGGCAAATTTCTCATCTTCATCTTCATTCTTGAAGGCTAACTGAAACTGAGCAGGAACTCAGTTTCTCTCTGGTTACTCCCTTTGTTAACATGTCTGCAGGATTCTGGCTAGTGTGTATCTTTTCCAACTTCAAATTTCCATCTTCCAAGGTGGATCATATAAAGTGGTACCTCAACTATATATGCTCAGTCTTCAAATGGAAGTATGAGTTCTTTGCAAGATGAATTTCACTCTCACTGCACAGTACAACCTGTTGTTCTTCTGCTTTTTTTCCAATTCCTCCATAAACCTTTGTAACCAAAGCATCTCTTTAATAGCCTCTATAGCAGCAACATACTTTGCTTCTGTTGTTGAAAGTGAAACAACCTTTTGCAGTTTCGAAATCCAACTTATTGTTGTTCCACCTATAGTAAAAACATACCTTGTGGTGCTCCTCCTGTTGTCTTTATCACCTGCCATATCTGAATCAATATATCCCTATAGAAAAGTGTCTGAACCTCCAAAACATAATGCATGAGTAGAAGTACCTCTCAAATACCTGAGTATCCACTTTACTGCCTCCTAATGTTCTTTACCCGGATTTTTCATATACCTGCTCACAACTCCCACTGCATGTGCAATATCTGGTCTTGTGCAAACCATTGCATACATCAAGCTGCCAACTACTGATGAATAAGGGACCCTGGACATGTATTCTATTTCCTCCTATGTCTTGGGACACATTTCCTTATTTAATTTGAAATGGCTGGCCAAAGGTGTACTAACTGGTTTTTCATTATGAATTCTAAACCTCTCCAACACCTTCTCTGTGTACTCACCCTGAGACAATGTCAATTTGCAATTTTTTTTGTCTCTTGTTATTCTCATGCCAAGGATTTTCTTTGCAGCACCCAAATCCTTCATCGCAAATGAATTGCCTAATTTCTTCTGGAGCATATTTATATCCTACATATTAGACCCTGTAACAAGCATGCCATCTACATACAATAGCAAGATAATATAGCTTCCATTTTCCATCCTTTTAAAATAAACACAGTGATAAGAACGACATCTACTATAACCCTATTCTATCATAAAACTGTCAAACTTCAAATACCATTTCCTTGGATCTTGTTTTAGGCCATACAAGCTCTTCTTCAACCTACATACCAAATTCTCCTTTCCTTTGACCTCATACCCCTGTGGCTGCTACATATAAATCTCTCCCTCCAAATCCCCATGGAGAAAAGTTGTTTTTACATCTAACTATTCAATATGAAAATATTCTACTGCCACAAGACTTAAAATAGTCCTAATTGAAGTCATTTTAACAACAGAAGAAAATATTTCATCAAAATCTATACCTTTCTTTTGTGCAAACCCCTTTACAACAAGTCTAGCCTTGTACCTCTTTTCTCCTCCATCTTCTTCCTTCAACCAAGTCCCAAGTCTAGTTATCTTCTTGCCTTGTACCTGCAGGCAATTGAACCAAGTCCCAAGTCTGGTTATTTGCCAAGGAATCCATTTCCTCTTTCATGCCTTGCTCCCACTTGTTTTTGGTGTCTACCAGCATTGCCTCTTCATAACATTCTGGTTCACCAGAATCAGTCAACAATAAATAATACAATGCAAGAGAGTATCATTCAGGGGGTATACTTAACCTGGTAGATATTCTAACAAAAATTGCAGGTGTTTGAGGTACCTGTTGCTCTTGTTGTTGTACATTTTGATTTTCAAGTTCATTTGGAATTTCTTTTTCAGTGATCTCATCAAGCACTATGTATTCTTGTTTCTCTTCTTCCTGTTTCTTTCCCTGCAACTAATCTTTGTACATGACCTTCTCATTGAATATGACATCTCTACTCCTAATGATTTTGTTATTTTCATAATCCCATAATTGATAACCAAAATCATTAACACTGTATCCAATAAAGGTACACTTCTTGGATTTAGACTCAAGCTTTGTTCTATTTTCTTTATCAATATGAACAAATGCTTCACAACCAAAAGTTTTCAAAAAAGAATAGTTTACCGTTTTTCTTGTACATTCCTCCTCTGGAATTGTACCATCTAAAGAGCTTGAAGGTCCTCTGTTTATTAAGTAAACAATAGTATCTACAACATCTGCCTAGAACTATAAGGGAAAACCAGCATGCAATCTCATACTCTTTGCACACTCCATGATTGTCTTGTTCATCATTTCTGACACACCATTTTCTTGTGATGTTCTTGGAACTATCTTCTCTCTACAAATCCCATGGTATGAAAAGTAATCATCAAACTCCTTGCTACAATATTCACCTCCATTATCTGATCTGAGACACTTCAAACTTTTTCCTGTCTCATTCTCAACTAAAGCTTTCCATTCCTTAAAAGTATAAAAAACATCATGTTTTTTTCGAATGCAATAAACCCAACTTTTTTTAGTTGCATCATCAATAAAAGTAACATAATAACAAGAGCCACCAAGAGATGATACCTTATATGGTCCCCATACATCTGTATGCACAAGCTCTAACCTTTCATTCTTATTTTCTTTTCCGACTCTGAGAAATCTGACTCTCTTTTGTTTTCCATAAACACAATGCTCACAAAAGTCCAAATCAATTTGTTTAAGATCTGGAAACAAATTTATTTTTTGAAGTATATTCATACACTTCTCACTCACGTGTCCCAGCCTATGATGCCACAGTGTCGTATCCACTCCTGTAGAAGCTAAAGAGATAAAAGAGTCAGTATTACCAGTACATAAATACAATGTACCTACCTTCTCTCCTTTTTCTATCACCAATGATCCTTTGATGATCTTCCACGTCTTATCTGTAAATATGGATACACAACCTTCACTTTCCAACTGCCCTATTGAAATTAGATTTTTCCTTAAATCTAGAACATGTCTTACCTCTTTCAACAACCATTGATTTCCATTGAGTTTCTTTATTTTTATCTTTCCCATTCCAACAATTTTGCATGGTGCATCATCACTCAAATGAACCTGTCCAAAATCACCTTGAACATAATCTAGAAAATGTTTCCTATGGGGTGTGGCATGGAATGAAGCCCCCGAATCTACTACCCAAGACTCAGAAATATTATCTACAAAACGAATCAAAAAATCTTGTAACACATCACCTGTTACATTTTCTTCCTAATTTCTCTCATGTTGTCCATCTCTTTGTTTCTTTGGAGCTCTGCAATCTTTCTTCAGATGTCCTTTCTTCCCAAAATTCCATCACTCTATCTTTCCAGGTCTGGATTTGTATTTTCCCTTCATATAATTCCTGTGGTTCCCTGAGCCCTTTCCTCTATCCTTTTGTTTTCCCTTGTTCTCCATGTTCAACGCATTACCTGATGTCTCACCTATGCTTTTCCGTCGCATTTACTCACTAAGGATAACACCAACAACATCATAAAATTTTAAAGTATTTGAACCAGAGACATAGTTACTTACAGCCATGACCAATCCATTCCATATTTCTGGCAATGAGCACAAGATTAGAAGAGCCCTAACCTCATCATCAAAGTCCACTTTTACAGAGCCTAGTTGATTAGTAACCATATTAAATTCATTTAAATGATCTGCAACAGACCCACCTTATGACATCTTCATATTAAATAATCTCTTCATTAGAAATACCTTATTAAATGCCCACAGTTTTTCATACAGTTTAGCCAACACGTCCATCAGATCCTTCATTGTCTTTTCGTTCGAAATATTGAAAGCCACCGACGCTACTAAGCTAAGTGGTATCGTTCCTAAAGACTTTATGTCAAGAATCTCCCATTCTTCATCCTTCATGGCCGTCTACTTCTTTGCTACTCCGCCCAATGGTAGGAATAGATCCTTCTCATATAAATAATCTTCCATCTTCATCTTCCATAAATGGTATTTTTGGCCATTAAATTTCTTGACCCTAAACTTTCCATCTTTCGACATTGCTTCCACTCGAACTAGGAACCCTCTTTTCCTGCGAGTTACCTTTCACTCTGATACCAGTTGTTAGAAAAACAGGACCACAGAGCAATAAAATAAAACAAATGCGGAAACAAAACACAAAAGATACACAATACAAGAGAGACACAGATTTACGTGGTTCAACCAGTGTGGGCTACGTCCACTAGAGAAATTTCTAGGTCCTTCCTTTACTATTATCCAGCAAATGAAGGGATACAACCTACAACAAAGCCCGTTGTAACTTCCTCTTCTTTCTCTCACAGTCTCTTCTCTCAGAATACAGTACTCGCCATAATGCATAGCCACAATACATTTATCTCATAACAGAGGGTTTCCTTCTAGGGAAAAAAACCCTAACATAATTTCTACCGTTAGATCTGTGACCTTATAATGAATGGTCGAAATTTACAATGAAATTACAATATACATTTACAAGGCAACCCCCCCTCTGCACTCCCCCACGTGGAAGATTGTACATACTTCTGGGGTGTAAAGTCTTCATGGGGTATAAACACGACTGAAAGCAAGGACATCTGAATCAGGAACACAATCAGGCTCCACAACCAACAAGACATAGATAAAAAGGATAGACCTAAAATCACACTTGGTTGGATACCCTTGGCTTGCCTTGTCAAAAAATCCCTAGGGTATCGCTTCATCCAAATAAGGCATGACAAGAATGCAAACATTTTTTGTTTTTTTCTCTATTTTGAATTCCATTTAGATATTTTCAATTAATAATGTTGTTACGTCATATGGGATATGGATATCCTGAAATACTATTGAGTTCCTTGACCACTAGATAAAGTGAATAAAAATAAAGAGAGAAAAAATTATTTATTTACCATATTCTCTTTCCATGATTTGATCCAATCATCCACGACCCCGATTGGAACATGATTTTCTATTTTGAAGTCTGTGGATAGTCCTTTCCAAATTTCCTTCACAAATGGACATAATTTAAAGAGCTGTTCAACCCATTATGAATTATAAATACAAAGAGGGCATTTTTTTAGTCCATTCCATCCTCTCTTTAGACCATTATTCCAGGCAGTATCTTATTCTCCAAAACCAACCATGAATTTTTTTTTTCTTTGAGAGGCTTCTTTGATTTCCATGTAAAACTCCACAACCATTTTCTTTCTCCCACAAACACTTCCTCTTCGTATGTCGAGTCCTAAATTTTTCATGTATTCTCATGTCTTCCCATTGCTTGTGTAGAAATACATGTCATCTTCGTCCTCCCTATAGTATTGAAATTGGAATTGAGAATATTTAAATATCCTTCCCAATATTCCGCCTTTTCTCCTCTAAGGTCCATCAATTCACTTGAATTCCATAAAATTCTCCCAATTTGATCAAAGTCCTCGATTGATACACCCTTTAAATGGAAGACACCGTAATTGTGAAGATCTCCCACAAGATATTCTAATAGTTTGTATTCTTCCCTTAATTGACCCAAGGATCCTATCATATCCTAATTTTCTTTCCATTCCCTACATTCCAGAAAAATCGAGATCTAATAAGAGGAAAATCCTCCACCGTATAATTCCAACCAGTCAAACTATTGGGTGTTGATTTCCTTGGCAATCTGATCCAGTTTAAAATCGTCAAACGTGGGATGTATTTAGAAGCTATGACTCTCACCCATAAAATATTTTTGTGTATCAACCTACACAATATTTTTGTTTCCAATGCCCAACTAACCAATAAACATTTTTTATTCCCCATCCCCTAAATCCTTTGACATATCTAGCCTCGACCATTTTACCAACAAGATTCCCCCTTTCCCTATTTCCCGACCATAAGAAATGAAAATATATTTTCAGAAGCTTTGTTAAAATGCATTTGGGTGTTTTTTCAATTGATTTCTAATATAGTGGGATACTACTGATCACTAATTTCAACAACATTAGTCTCCCTCCTATAGAAATCCACCTATGTACCGTGAAGGATATCCTTGATTGGATATTCCTTACCATTCATGACTAATTATTGTATTGATAATCATTCGACTTTAAAACAAAACCTATATACTTTAACTCCTCATCAAATACTTTCCTTTCAAATCACATAATTGTTTTTAGTTACATTGGGGATTCCTCCTAATGACCATAAGCTAGAACTATGGACTTCAACCTATTCATTTGCATATCTTCCTCTGATATCTCAAAAATTGAGGTCACCCTTCATCCTTACAAACCATTAATATCCCAAAAGTAATTTGTTAACCTTTAATAATTTGCAAATTTATGGAAGAACTTTGTATTGTTTCCCCCTTCGTGAATCCATATTTCCCTGCTTCTATGACTCCATTTTGATTGTTACATTACTAATAGCTCTTCTTTTCAATTCATTAAAGACTTGACCTTGGTTTCTTATTCCTTGGTAAGAGACCTTGCATCCCTTTCCATGAGAAGGAGGCCCAAATTTTCTTCCACTTCTCTAATAGTAGCTACATTTTTACACGTATAAACCTTAGCCTAGAATAAAGTTAATTTATTAATATTTTGAATAGTTTTTGCAATTTTTTTGATAAAATAAATACCCTCCTCCTCCACTAGTGGGAACCATGTGTCCATTATCAATTTCTTGTAATCCTCCTCCTTAAGCCAATATTTGTTAAACTTTAGTGGGGATGTCTTCCTATCTCTTACCTTGAATACTTCTAAAAAAATGGGAAAATGATTGTCTATTCCTCCTATTTCCCCTATGGATTTGAAACACCATCGATTATTAAATATTCCTTCAAAGATCAAGAAACAATCAAGTCTTTTGGCGATCAAATCCATTACTTTTCTCCTATTTATCCAACTGTAAGATAATTTCTTTGGTTATAACTCAATTAGCTAGTGTTTTTCCATCCAATGTGTGAAATAATTTTCCTATAGATATTGACGTAGAACTTTCCCCCAAACCTCTTTCAAAGACATTGTGAAATTGTGATTCCCCCTCTAGGATGATGTCTTCTTAATTTGAATGACCAGAATTGTTGAGGCCATCCTAGTATTGGCTTTGATTTGAATAGGGGCCATACACATTAATTACTTTAAATGAACAATTTGTCTTGGCATCAAAATCTGAACCAATATACATGAAGGAAGGGAAAGTGTGAATCTTTCTTTTAAGTGAGGACTCCATGCTATTAATAGACCTATGGAGAGACCTTCTACATAGATAGAAAAAAAATTCCAACCTTCTAAGCAACTTCTAAATACTTCCACTGCTTTAGAACCCCAAGACATCATTTCTTGAATTTGAATGATGTCCAGATTGAAAAATTGAACTAAATGCTTGATGGATTTCAATTTTGGAGTCCCTCCCACTCCTCTAGAGTTAAAGGAGAGAACAAACATTTTAAGGATGTTTCTTGGGATATACCTACTCTAAGGACCCGAAAAATGGTTTGTTCGGAGAGACCAGAATATTGTCAATGGATTGTCAAACAAACTTGAAAACACTCCTCACCACAGAAATCTCATTAATCAAATGGTTTGTTGTTTCCCGCTCATGATCTCCTTTACTTCCTCCTTCTAAGCCAATGAAATATATGAGTTCTACCCAATAACCTCATATTTAAGCTCCTTCCTAAACTTTGACCTAAGCAAATAATATTGTTTAAGGGAGGACGTTGAGCTAGGCTCATGAGATTATGAAACCAACTCAGCAAGAGAGTTAAAATCCTCCCTTACGGGCTCAAAAGTTGTCTCCTTGGGAATGCTGGACTGAAATGGTTCAACCTCCTTGGGATCCTATTTGGGAAAAGGGATACCAATTTGAGGATTATAAGGAGAATTGGGAGAGGTCAACTTAAGATGAGGGACAAGGGGAAATGACTTTGTACTTTAGAGTTTCCACCATGAAAAATCTTACTGGAAATTCTATTTTTCATCATCTTTTAATTTTTTCACTTGGAGAATAAACCCTTTCATGCCTTTCATGCTTGGAGCCACCTATCACCTTTCCTTCTGCTTCTATCACCTTTTTATATTATGAATCAAGAATTGCTTATTTCCTTTTCCACACTAGCCTACATTGAGCTTGTAGGTTCTCGACTTCATGACATATTAAGCACCGAAATGGGACACACTTGTAGTCAATATTTTGATGGAAATAAAATTTGCATCCAACTAATTGTATATCATCATGCATCCCTTCCCTTAAATCAACCTCAATTTGTAGCCATGCCCACCAACACTCGGGATTCAAATCCCAATCTGGTTCTAAGCTAATGAACGTCCCAATTTTTTTACCAATTACCATCAATATATCCTCTTTACAAAACAAAATACATAAATTGGGAATAATCTCAGAGACCTTTGAGGGTGACTGAACATCTTGTGTCGGGTGGAAGGACCATTATTTTAAAACGATACCCAATAGTAACCGTCCCCACGTATTTATAAAGACATCCATAAGATCTTTATGATTTTGGAAGATGAAACAAATCCACCCTCTCGCGATCAACTAATATACTGGAAAATGTCCCAACAGACTCCGCGAGTTATCCTCCAACCAATACTTCAGGGATGTTGAAGTGACATACTTTCCACAAAAACTACCCAATGTCGTCCTACCATCCAGGTTTGTAATATATCCTATCCCCATGTCATCGTCAACCACCATCCTTCTCTTCTCCTTACACACTCTCCAGCACCTCCCCCTTTTTGCATGCAAATAAATGGGATTTTTCATCCTCTAAGGAGGCGATGCCTTTGCTCCGAGGTTTGTTCCCTTCGACGATGACAATGGTAGATGCAAATGAGGGGGAAAATTAAAATGTTTTTTTGAACCAACTACCCCCTATCCCCTTCAAAATCGTATGAACTTGAGTTCGAGGCTAGTCTCGAAACCCTCTCGCCTACCAGACTGTAGGCCAGATCCAACCTTGAATCCATGGCCTTGGGCTCACACTTGGGAGGTCAATTCAACGCTTCCAGACGGAGCAAATCAACTTCCCATTTAAACATTGGAAATGTATGAAGTCGGTCGGATGGGAAAATGTCATCTGTACCAAGATGCTCCTCTCCGAAATCCAAAATGTCGCCTTCTGTAAAGTCTATCACTAGTTTTTTTCATGTATCCCCGTACTACAATACATTCCTCTCCACCTAGATTCCACAAAACGAGGATCCCCTCCTCCGATACCTAGTCACATCAAGACCCCTCTTCTGGTAGGATGCATGAGCACTTGAGGCCCTCCATACTCCTCGTGCATCAACTACACCCATGGGACCTTGTATCAAACAATCTAATTCATATTACCTGAAAAAATTCGTCAATGAAGCGACTCTACTATGGCCTTCCCCAAAACCCTACCTCTCCATGCTCTCTTGAACATAAGGATTTAAAATTATTGGACTATTGTTAGACATACGCAATCAATATAGGAAGAAAAAAATGTCCGTTGTATATATAAATTGTATAGCTTTTATTGATTTATTTTTATTTCTAATTATAATTATTTTATTATTTTATTTATGTATTCATTTTGTGTATATATATGTATATATTTGTTTTCTATTTTTATTTTTTTTTCTATTTTTTTTTTAATTTTGATTTTTTTTTTTAAACTCTTAAGGTAATGTATTTCATTATTTTATGTTGGGACATTTTATTTTCGATTTCTATTTTGTTTAGTTATTTTATTATTATTATTATTATTTTAATGTGCAACCTTTAGCAACCCACATGCTATATTTTAAGATGAATTCTAAGTGGGTCATAGGTTATAGAATTGATCTAGTTTTACACACAAACCAAGCTTTTGGGGGGACTATATACCACAAAATTTCATTATACCTGATTCATGTGGGATAATTGTTTTAGACTTCAAGATCGATGATCCATATCTACCCATGAGCAAATCAATGGTTGTTGAGAATCGACTTCACGAAGCCATATCTTGAGTTATGGGAGTCCAAGTCAGTCATAGGAAATCCCATTGGAAATTTCTTGAGTAGAAGAACAAGTTGGAAGAGGAATCCATGTAGGTTCAGTGATAGAAATTTATCTTAGAAAATTGAAGGAACAATGGTGTATGGATTTTAAGGGGAATAAACTATCAAACTTTGGGTAGCCATGACTAGAGTTCCAAGAAATGAAATCAGGACTACAAGAGCACACTAGAAAGATGAAGTCGACAAGAATAAGATAGAAGACTCAAATTCACTAGATTAACACCAAAAGTACCCAGACAAATTTGAATAATAAAATAAGGTACAATCTAGGAGAGCCAATGATAGTTTTAATAAATATCACTTACGAACAATCTTAGAATGATATTGGTTACTTAGGAGTATTTTTAACTTTTGTTTATAATGCTTGTATATTTATTTACGCAATTTTATGAGAAATTCAAGTCATTTAGTGAGACAAAATAAGAAAGTTCACGAGATAGTATATGTTGGTTGTTACAAAAAGTGAAATATCTTCCTTGTTTTATAAAAGGGAGATGATTTAATGTAATAAAGAATTTTTCCCATTTTATAGAAGGATAATACTCTTATTTCTAGATATATAAAGAGCATGAGGTGTTTTGAGATCATGTTTGTTTTCCAATGTGGGTGGGAAATTGGAATAATCTACATATGTGTTTGTCATTTATGATTTTTTAATAATCCATATATGAACCATTTATATGATTAGTTTTTGGAATGTTTATGTTGCTGTGATTTTTGATGATTATAGTTATGAAGTTACAAATCTTATCTACAACAATTTGTGATCATTTCTGCAATTTCATTGTTCTAATAAATTGTTGATTGACATGAACTACTTCTTCTATCAATAGTGTTATCTCAAATTGTATTCATTTAATTAGTTTTTATCCTACATTATATGTTAGAAATAATTAGATTCGTTAGTTTTCTTTCATTTTGGATTATATTTATAGTTGACTAGAATTATTTAGGCAATAGTATATTATGTTTCCCTTTATCTTATTTTTATTCTTAGTGCCAACCAGGCCCACATACTGGTCATAAATGCTACCCCAAATTAGATTAGGTTTGATTGAGACCTGCCATAAGGAATTATCCCTTACCTTCTTCATAGGAAATTTGGATCCATCAACAAAAATGCCACTAGAAGGAGGGCTAGATGACAAGATGAGCCTGTAGATTCATTTTTATTAATTATTTTTATTTATTAATGGATCCCTACCAAATCACTTTATAGAGGTGTATTTCAATACCTATACCTCATAACCCTCCTAGAAAGATAATTCATCTCTTGTCGCAAATTAAATCTAACGGTGAGAGAGATACATTTGCGTTTGAGCACATCATTCATTTTTTTTTCCTCATAATATTACTAATGAACATATTATATGTAGGTTGTTCAGTCTTAATTTTTTAGGCTGGGTGTGAGACTTTTTTTATCACCTCTATTCACACACAAGAACAATTTATTCATGGATTTTTATATGCTTTGGAGAATTATTATTATGACACATTGTGTGAATAAATTTTAGAGCTTAGGGAGAAAAATATAAATCTTTGGAAGACTTTTATTTAATATTTATGCATCTTCTCTAGAGATTTCATGTGAATGATATGACCTTTGTCAATGATTCACTCCTACTCTTGATTTATCTTTCCCATGAACAAGATCATATAGCAGATGGAGAATCCATGTGATTCCTTAATGCTATTTAACACATTGATTTGGATTCACATGAGAGATATGAAAATGTTAATGATGTGGTTGAACAATGTACATTTGAACCTTTCTTCACTCTAGAGGATATACATAAGAGAGGAGATGATTTTTCAGAAGAATCATATCTATCCTCCCACCCTTCCATTCCCTTGATTATTCCTAGTGATGAAGAGGAAACCTCTTGTGTCATAAAATTGAGTTCATATTTTTCTATAGTTGACCAAGAGGAGGGATTTACTGCTGATAATGAGACACTTCGGGTCACAACGATGGTTATTTAAGTTTATCATTATCCTATTCTATCTTTTCCATCACAAGAAGTGGAGGAAGAAACTATGGAGAATCATGAAGAAAGTTGTCATGAGCCTCAAAATATAACAACTACCTCAGGAATGGAATATAGTGCATCTAATTATATGTTCATGATCATGGTGTGGAAAATTCTCCCCTTAGTCTGGATGAATAGATTCAAGAATAACTTCTTGGGGTGATCGCCTCTAACCTTCCTCCTGACTACCTCCCTGAGATCTTTCTTCAACCCTCTTATTTTACAAACTCTCATATTTTTCTCTCATTTTTATCTCATGACAATGAACATGAATGCATTTTGAATAACATTTTATATTAATATTTTCTAGCAAAGCAAGAAATGGATGCTTTTCAGTCAATTGAGGAATAAAATTTAAACACACAAAGACTTACTCCTTCCTCGGAAAGGAACGAATTGAAATAACTTTTTGTGGATCATAATTGTTGTATCGATTCTAGTTTGATTGATAAAGATCAAGAAGATTTTCTGCAAGTTAATGAACTATTTATTCAACATTCTAGTTATGAAAATTGTTCTCGTTTTCCTCTATCTCCTAACCATGAGTATATTTTGGAAAAGATTCCATGTTTACATATTTTAGAAGAGAAAAATAACAATGTTGATCAATTAAATCAAGGAGAATAAATAAACGCTAAATGCATAACATTCTCACAACAAAAATTAATATCTTGCTCATAAGAGAAAGAATGTTTTTATTGTGAAGTGATTCCTAACATGGAGCTCAACAAGTCACAATAAAAACTAATCACAATAAAAACTAATCATTGGTATTCTTATAGAAGAAGTCACACCATTCAAAGAGACTACTTATGAAAATATTTCTCTTAATAGAGAGAAAATTCATTTTATTAATTCTTCTACTTATTGTTCTTTGTACCCATCATTTTGATGGTTATGTTGTGGAGGAAACCATTCAAGATCCTTTTCAAACTCATGATACATGGCTAAACCTCAAATAAGTATAAGATTCTCATAATGTACATATAGAAGAATTAGAGGATGCAAGCCATTCTCATGAATTTATTAATTTTTTTCCTTATCAACCTTTTTCTTTTTCATGGTAAAAAAAAGGAGTTGTAACAAACATATTTTTGAATACTCCTTCTAGTGAGTTGTCTATAGTTATGATTGATAAAAATTCTTATTGTTGTAGTAACCAATCATTCGATATTGAATTTAAATGAAATAAACTAGAATATACTAGCGGATTCCACCTATACATTGTTGATTTATCTTCTATAGTGGTAAGCAATTATAAGATCATATCATTCAATCACCATATCCCATCTCAAGCTACTGGTAATTTGAAAAGTGATCCTTGGGAGGATTTTCAAAACAATGAGTCACATCAGTTATGGCTAATGCTTATGCCCGACCCTCATTACCTTTCCCTGTCTTCTAGAATTAATGATATTATCTACACTAAGAGGCTCTCACAAGGTATACTTCATGCATATTTTAAACATGATTATCATATGATATGACACCCTCTCATGTACTCCCTCCATAAATTTTATGATACTCATTGAAAATTTTATGATGGGATTGAGGCATGGTTGGAGGTATCCTTCTCATTGAATTTTTCCTTCAATACCCATTCCCAAGTAATTAATCAAAGTGAAAATTGTAGCGGGATCATATTGATATAATTATGTGATTAGTCAAAGTCAATTATTTATGTATATATATCATTTTTATTTTGATAATGATTTTGGTTTAAGGTTTTTGGATAGTTATCAATAATCACACTCTACAATTTAGTATCATATTTTTTTAAAGAGCCAAAGTTTTCTTTCTAAATTAATAGCTATATTAAACATCTTAATATAATCATATTTACGTTTATTTCATTATTTTCATGTGCAATGCATAAAATATGGCCCTAGTGTTATTTTCCTTGAATTTATGGTTTTTCCTCATATTTTTATGTTAGTTATAGTTTGTGTTACAACTTTAACATGAAAAATAAATAAAAAATATATATAGAGAGAGAGAAATATATTTTCATATTTGTATATGAAAACAAATAATTGCCTATTTTAGTAATTTAATATTGTTCTCTTTTTAATGGTTCAATAGCTATTGTTCTTTTTTATGGTTTAATCATGTTTTGATATTAATATTTTTTCTCAAGCTTTCATTACATTGTTTTCTTATTTTTGCTTTCATATTTTGAAAATATATAGATAGCTTGTATGTGTTCTTTACATTCTCGAAACAGAGAAACATTGAGAAAGTTGATTATTGTAACAAGTTTCCTTGTGTACTTGCAACGAAAGATATTGTCTACTATTGATATGGATATCGACAAGTCTTGTTGACTAGGATTCAACTTCTAGCAACAAACATTGAATGCAAAGTATGCATATTACGCTAATATGTAAATGTTGGTAGTGGATGGATGCCTTTTTTTTTTTAGAAAAAAACAAATACTATATTTGTTCTAAAGCCATTTTTTTGGTTCCCCCCCTACAAGTCAAAATTAACTAGGATCAAAATTAATGCAATAAAAATTGTAAGTAGAAAGGAAGTTAAAACAAAAACATATGAATATTAACTAGGATCAAAATTAATGCAATAAAAATGGTAAGTAGAAAGGAAGTTAAAACAAAAGCATATGAATAAGGAGAAGGAATTACTAAACCTCATAAACGTGACATTAATGTTTTTTTTTTTTTTTGTAAGTAAGTGTTTTGTATTATATATAAAAAGCCTGCTAAGAGCCAGGATCAAGAGTACATAACTGAGTCAAGC
>ML777343.1:1679251-1691911 GCA_009831015.1 Picea engelmannii | reverse complement strand
AAGGAGAAACCAGTTCAGCCAACCGTATTAAGCTAGTTTCAAAATTTACAAACATTCCTAAAGAAAACCAGACAAATTAACTACCATGGGAGCCACTAGAGCTAAAGTATGGAACAAGCTGTGTATAATCTGGCACATACTCTAGCAAGAGGCCTGGCCAGGGTTCCTCAATGACAGGTGTCCCGATGATCGTCCACTGCATGTCCGTGGCGTCGTCAGCCTTGTCCTCATTAGCTGTCAGACTTACACTTGCCGTCGAGGTATGCATCTGGGGACTGGAGCCTTTCTCTTCCACTGCTGCTACCCGAGCTGGACCTTCATCACCCCGTTCATTGCTAGCCAGATTCTGCGTCCTCGCGAAGTCGGTCATAGGAACTGGTGCATCTGCCTTCCCCTCAGACTGCAGGCTCCCCTCTGTATCATCTTGCTGATGGTTTCCCGCTTGGTCGCTGAGAGAAGCATCACTAGAATCCTTAGGGGAGGCTTCAGGGGGGTTGGCTAGAAGCTGAAGAAGGATTGACAGCCTCCCCTCCAGTTGTTGAACACAAAACTGGAGGTCGTTCACTCCATCCCGAAGCTCAAAGACCAAATCATGCAAAATGGCGTAGCTTTCACGCGGAAGGTTGGGGAGGGGTGTCTTTAGTTTTCTACGGGGGCGACCAAGTCCAGGCGCCGGGGGAGGAGAAGAATGTTGGGCGGAGGGAGGCCACCATGTATCGAAAGCATCAATGACAGCCACACACTCAAGAGCCTGGGTGGAGGAACCAGAGGGCGAGGAGGAAGTGCGGGGGCGCCGAGGGTGCCAAGGAGAGCCTCTGCGCGGATGCATTCGCTGTCGCGGCATGGTGTGGGTTGGATTTTGCAGGAAGTCTGCAGAGCCAAGGTGAAAGGTGAGGAACCGTCGAGAGACCATGAAAATTGCTGAGCCAGAATCAAAACCAAACAGCCGAGCGGTAACACAAGAGGGAGGCTTCATTGCTCTAATGGTAATGGTGGTCGAGGGAGCGTGAATTAATGCCCCTCCCATCGACGTTGAATGCGTTTTAATGCTCGAGGGTGATGGTTGCAGTGGGCACGAGCCGAGCACATGGCTCCGTGCTCTGCTGGCCTCCCCTTTCCGCTTCTGCGCACCAGGTGGTGGGCTCTAACACCCCATCCCAGTGATTGTCCATTTCCACGACTTTGTTGATGCACTGGTGGAGAATGGGATGCATCTGATCTAGAGAAGTGTTGCAGAGGAGTTTTGGACCCTCCCAGTTCGCTCCTATGTTAGCCAAGTAGTCCGCTACCTGGTTTTCTTTCCGTTTCACATGAGTTGGTATGATTACCTGGTTGGGATGCAGTGACTCTGCTATGAGTTGAAGCCCATGCGAGAGCTGCCATCTTGGGGAGAGTTTGTCAGGGTCAGCGCCATTTAAGAGTTGGCCAAGAAGGTTGACAAGGATCTGGGAGTCGCCTTCCACCAGGAGTTGATTGAAACTATGATCCTTGGCAAGTTGCAACCCCCGTAAGAGTGCCCATAGTTCCGCCACATTGTTCGTGGTATGGCCTAAGGAGCCTGCGCTGATTAGAATAATGCGCCCCTGATGATTGCGAAAGACTGTTCCGTATCCCGCGGCACCTGGGTTGCCTTTGGAGGCTCCATCTAAATTGAGTTTGAGGAAGTTTGTCGGTGGGGCTGACCAAGAGGAAGGTCTAGGGGTGGGGACAGGGTTAGGGGCGGAGGGAGGGAGAGGAAGGGTAGGTAGAGGGAGCCAATGTTTTAGGATTGGGGATTCAGAGGGGGTGTCGGTTAGATCTTGGTCTATCCAGGGGTGGAGGTGGAGTGTTTCGAGAATGTTGCGTCGGCAGCTAGTCCAACACTATTGCCAAGGGAGAAAGGTATTCCTGAAGAGCCTTCGATTTCTCTCCTTCCAGATCTGCCAAAGGATGAAGCCGGGTATCAATTGCCAAATCCGATTCAAGAGGGGGGAGTGAAACGGGTGGTCCCTCCAATCGGCGATGGTGTCTGCAACATTGTCTCGAACATAATCCGAGGTGCGCATTATGAGCGCCATTTGATCCCAGATTTGTGCCGTTTATGGGCAGGAGGTGAGGAGGTGATTCATGGTTTTGGCTGCTTCCCCACAGAGAATGCATATCGAGGGACCCACAAAGCCTCGCTTGGAGAGGTTATCCCAGGTGAGGATACTGGAATGAGCCACCAACCAAAGGAAGAGAGTAATTTTGGGCCAGTGTTTAAGATTCCAAATCTTTTGCCAGATTCTTCCTGCATGATCCAAACTCGAATGAACTTTTATGTGATAGGCTTCACTCGTGCTATAGGTACCTTTTGGTCGATGTCCCCATCGAAGGATGTCCTCTCCCGTGAGTTTGGCTATTTTCCGTTTAAGCAGCTCCGTTTGATATGGACCCAAGTCCACCTGGTCACCTAAATGCAAGCTCTGCCTGTCCATAAGCCAATGCCGCCAAGTGTTGTCTTGCTGTTCACCCCTCCAGTAGTCCGCCACTGTCATCAGGCCCGCTTGTTTGGCTGGGGCACTGATTTGGCCGGGCCATTCCTCCTGGTCTAGAGTGGGCCATTGTTGCCAGTAGTCGCTCCAGAATAGGGCCTTTTTCCCATCTCTAATTTCCCAAAAAGCATGTTGGGTGATGAGGTGTCTGTTTTGCCTAGTTGTTGTCCAGACTAAGGAGCCCGGTGTGTCCCCGTTCCAGCGTATGAGGTTTTTTTCTGCTACTGACGACGCGTATTTTTTCTGCCAAAGCCATGCCCATAGATCCCTTGGGTTTTTTATCCACCTCCACCAAATTTTTTCACTAAGGATTTTATTCATAATGCTGGGATCCCTTAGTCCAAGTCCTCCTTGCGCTTTGGGCCTACATATTTTGGTCCAACTTACCAGTGTTATTTTCTTCCCTGTATTAAAGCCTTGCCACAGGAAGTTCCACTGTAAGCTTTTGATGGTGGCTTGCACGAAGGTAGGGGTGGTCAGCACCGAGAAAATATAGGTGGGGAGGGCCTGAAGAACCGCTCGGAGGAGAATGAGCCGGCTAGGAAGATTGAGTGTTCAAAGGGTCCAAGAAGAGAGTTTTTTGGAGAAGGAAGAGAGCAGTTGTTCCCAGGAGGAGTTTCGAAGGCCATTATCTATCAAAGGAATACCGAGGTATTTGGACGGAAGGGAGATTCTTTGAAAACCTAAGAGGTCGGAGATGTGTCTTTGGATCGGAGGGGGTGTGTTAAAGAAAAAGATGAGGGATTTATCCTTGTTGCAATCAAGGCCCGAGGCGTCCGAAAAAGTCTGGAGGATTTGAAGAATGGAGTTTGCTTCTTTGACCGTTGGGGTGCCCATCAGAAGAGTGTCATCCATGAATTGGCTATGTGAGATAGGGGGGGAGATGCCATGCAGTGAAAGACCCTCTAGGTTGCCATTACCTACAGCCGCGTGAATACTCTGGCTGAGGCCTTCTGCCATGATTATAAAAAGGAAGGGGGAAAGCGGATCTCCCTGTCTGATTCCTCGTGAAGGTGTGAAGGGGCGGGTAGGGACACCATTGACGAGAATGGAAAAGAAAGCAGTGGATGTGAGATTCAGGATCCAGGTCACCCAGCGAGCCTCAAAACCAAAGGCAAGGAGCAATTCCCTCATGTAGTCCCAGCTAATTTTGTCAAAATCTTTGGAAAGGTCGAGTTTTAAGAGCATACCTGGCGTTTTGGTTTTTTGAAGGGAGTGGATTACCTCATGCACCAGGATGACACTGTCAAGAATTTGTCTGCCTTCGATGTAGCCAGATTGTTCCGGAGAGATGATGGTAGGCAAGATAGGATTGAGTCTGCGGGCTATTACCTTTGTCAGAAGTTTATATATGACGCTACAGAGAGCAATGGGTCTGAATTGTTTTGGATGGTGAGCCTGTCCCTCTTTGGGTATGAGAGTGAGGAATGTGGCGTTGAGAGCTTGAAGGACTTGTCCAGTGGCTCGGGAGTCCTCAATAATTTCCTAGACTTCCTTTCGTATCATTGGCCAGCAGTGGTGGAAGAAATCGTTGGTGAAGCCGTCCGGGCCCGGAGCCTTGCTTTTGGGGGTGTCTCGCAGCGCCTGATCCACCTCCTCAATGGTAATAGGTCGAAGTAAGGCTGCGTTCTGCTCTTGGGTGACCAGGGAGGGCACATGTTGCGTTATTTTGGCTATAGCTTCTGATCTATTTGGGGATGGCTCGGTGAGGAGGTTCTGATAATATTCTGTCAATGTTGTAGCTATATCTTCATGGCGTATAGATGTTCACCTGTATCAGAGGTTAAATGCGTGATTCGGTTTGAGTGGCGTCGTTGCATGACGGATCTGTGGAAGAACTTGGTGTTGCGCTCCCCCTCTTTGAGCCACTGAACGCGTTATTTCTGCCTCCATAATATCTCTTCCTGTGCTTTCCTGGTACCTAGTTGTTGAGTGATTGCTGCTTCCTGGGTTTTTAGGTCCTCCGTTAAGCCGCTTGTCCGGATCTGATGTTGTATATTCTCCATTTGCTCTGACAGTTGCCGCTGGGAGTCAAAGATGTTGCCAAAGGTATTCTTATTCCATGTTTTAATAAGTTGCTTCAGATTTTTTAATGTTTGCTGAAATCTGAACATCTTGGAGCCCTGTGTAACCTCTGCCTGTTCCCACCAGTCTTGAATTTTGGCCTCGAAGTCTGGATGGTTTAGCCAGAATTGCTCAAATATGAATGGTTTTCTTCCTGGTGTGGCCGGTACTTCTATCCAAAGCTGGATGGGCTAGTGGTCCGAGCCATGAGTGTTTAGTATGCTCGCTTCCATGGCCATACCTTCCAACATGTGGGAGTCAGAGATTAGAAAGCGGTCCAGTTTACAAGCGATTTGATGAGTACCTGTCCTTCTATTGGTCCAGGTGAAGATGCCATTGGTGGGCTCCAGGTCGATCAAGTTGAGATTGTCGATCAGTCTATTGAAGTCATTGGTGTCTTGATCCAGGCGTCTGGAGCCCCCTTTTTTCTCATCCAGGTGTCGTATGAGGTTATAATCGCCCCCTATGATCGATTGCTTGTGACTAAGAAAGCTATGGAGATAATCCAAGCTTCTGAGGAAGGTTTGTTTTTCCCTGGTGTTGGTCGAACCATAAACATTAGTGATGTGACCTGGCTTGTTAGATCCGATGAGTCTGTAATCGGTGGTGATGGACCATCAAGTAGTAGTGAAGTTTTCTAGCTGTACAGTGGCTGGGTTCCAAAGAACAGCTAGTCCTCTTGCTGTGCCTGCAGCCGCTGTTGACACTGCTTCCCCTTGCTTCCAGCAATAAGGGAGGATCTTATTGAGGTCTTCATTCAAGCATTTTGTTTCCCGAAGTAACATTATATCTGGTTTCTCTGCAAAAATCAGATCTCGTAGCAACTTCTGTTTACTACGTCCATTGAGGCCTCTTATGTTCCAAGAGATTATCTTCATGATGATGGGGGAGGGGGGAGGGGGGGGAAGCTGTCTGAGATCAAATGCATCTTCCCTGAATTTTCCATAAACTGCCCTATTTCCTGTATGAGTGTAGTGGTGGATTTCCTACCTCATTTTTTGTCATATTTTGGGTTTTTCCCTGCAGTCTTCGTTTGGCTGCCCTGAATGCCTAGGATTTTGCTGGATCGCGCTGAGGAGCCTGCAGAGGAGTTGATGAAGATTTTGTGAACCTTCCGCAGTTGATCCCGAGGTATGGTGTAAAGTTTTTTCTGCCGGTAGGCGTGTTCAAGGTGTTCCAAGTCTACGCCGGCCAGATCTTGCTCTTTAGTGTCCATCTCTGCCTCCCCATCTTCTAGGTACAGGGCATCTTTTGGGTTTTCTTCTATAGATTGGGGATCCTGAGCGATTTTCTCTCCTGGCGGTTGCTTATCTTCTCCCTGTATCTTGGAAGAGGAGGTGATTTCTACCAGCGTCTCCTTAGGAGCGGTATTGACTGCAGGGTTCTTGGCCTGATCCTGTAGGATAGCAAATTTGTTACGAGTGGAGGGATCTTTACTTACCTGGTTTGGTTGTCATCGACTAGCTTGTCGTCGTTTCCCTCCTGGTGGTGCGAAACCATCCTTGTCTTTTCCATCTTCAGAGTTTCCCTCTTTGGGGGCCTCATTGAGGGGGCATTCTCTGAATAAATGCCCATGTTCATGGCACTTTCGGCATCTGAAGGGAATATGTTCATAGTCAATAGTTTGTATCCAGCCTTCGTCCTGGTATTCAAGGGTGATGGTTCCTGGTAGTGGTTTTGCTATGTTCAGATATACACAGAGACGCGTGTACGAGGTATATCTCCTCTGCTTTGTGGCTTCAGAGGAATTTACATAGACTCCAATAATGTTGCCTATACCAGCCAGGACTTCTTCCAACCAGAACTCTTGTGGGAGTGAGTACAGACAGATCCATACTGGAGCATGGGCGAAATATTCTTTTTCAGGGCTGAATCTCTCGGTCCAGAATCCGAGGAATATCCTGGCCGAGTTAAAGAAATAAGGGCCCCCATCAAAGATGTGGTTGCAGTCCTCAAGGTTATGCAGAATGATTGTGAAAAATCTCTTTGAGCCTAACTGTAATTCGTAATGCCCCTTTGGTTTCCACCAATGTTGTATCCATTTGATTAAATGTCTTTCTGATGGCCACAACCCTAGAAATTTCCCTATCAGGGCATGATCTCTCATATATTGTTTCTGCTCCTCTATCCATTGAGAGTTAACTATGTATTTCAGAGCATGCGGTGCTTGAGGAATGCACTTACCAGGAAGCGAAGGCGGCGATGCTGTAGCAGGGGCTGCTGGGTGATCCAGATCAATGTCCATGTCGCGATCTTTGAAGGTGCCTTCCATGATGAGGGTTGCTCGCAGGTCCGGCGGCGGCTCAAAGGACGGTCGCTTAAAATTTTCTCCGCCGCTACCATTTGTTGTAGCTTCACTGTAGGAGGCGTCGGCTCAGCCTCCTTCCTGCGGAATCCTGGCCCCCACGGGCCTGTGAGCGTGGTCGCTCAGAGTTCGGATTCAAACCCTAAATCGATAGCTCGCTAACGAGGCATAATTGAGTTTAAAAGGATAACTAATATTTTCTTGTTCTTGATCCAGTTCTCTTAGGATAGATAGTTGTTCAATTTAGGGATGAAAGTTCAACCTCAAGTAACGTGACATTAATGTTATTTTAGGAAAAATAACTTGCTTTTCTTAGAAAACTTTGCATGTACTCCTAGATATTCTTTGTTTGATTCTCTCCAAGTGCTACTACATAACAAATATGTTTTTTTTTTCTATTTTCTAGATCTGATAATTATTACTTTTTTATTTCAAATTGATTTTAATGCCACTGTTATCATAGATTAATTACACACTAAAAATTACAACTAAAATAAAAACACAACGAAAATAAGATAATCACTGAGAAATAGCCATGCACAATAGACACAATATTTATCCTCGGAAAACCTGAACTTGAGAGAAAGACCTAGCAACAATTTCTCTAGAAGAAATTCAATCCAATTTCATGAATACATCACTAGAAAAATGAAGAGTTCCAAGCACATAGAAATATGTTTCCTAGTGTGAGGAATATCCCTCAAGTATGATGCATCACTAGAAATTGTTAGCGCACCACATAACTGGCACAACCGATAGATGGAAATGAAAACTGCAACTACAACTGGATAATGCACACTAGAAGAGGAAAGATGATGAGATGTGTAATAATGAAATGAAACTGCCTTTATTTATATTAGTCAAGTCACCTTAATTCACTGGTAGGGATGACTTGTCATTTTTTTTTATTTCAATTTTGTTTTTATTGCTTTTGTTTCCTTTACAAGTGTTTATTCAATTCTTTAATGGAGCTGACTTGATCTTCTTGTCTTTTTCTTCTTTCTAGTGCATTCCAAGGTATTATATTATGGTATCTTGTATTTTCTGATGCAGAATGACTTCCCAAAGTTGCAAAACTTCAACACTGCCTCTCAACGAGGGACACATTCTCCATACTTGGATTTCTTTTGTCATAGAAAATTTTCTTCATGAGCCGTGTTGATGATCCATTTCCACACAACAATTTTTCGCACCATGGGTCTCAAATATGACCACACCTCGACCATTCACCTCCATAGGTACACCCTTGTGAGTGAATGTCACCACAAGTAAACCCTTCTTAGTGAATCTTCCATTCTATGTTGGTTAAACCATCAATATTGTGATAATGAAATTCGATAATATCTAACACATGGAATCACCTCAAGCACCTTGATTCCACATGTAAACCCCTATAAGTAAGGACTATTCCTAGGCCCGTTTATTACAGGTACACCCTTTTGATAAAGGTATCCTATCTCCATTTTTTTGCAACCCAATCTTGGAGAAGGTCTGCCCGATGCTTAATAGAGCCACTCACACAACATGTACACCCTTGTGAGTGAGTGTCACTTACAGGTAAACCCCTATACGTGGATATTTCATTCTCCATTGGTTAAACCAGTAACATTGGGAGAATGATGTCAAATTCAACTACACACTGGAGCAATACTAGTACCTCGAGTCTTCTATCCTCAAGACTATGCCTAGTGCACACACCTCCATAAGTACACCCTTGTGAGTGAGTGTCAATTATAGGTAAACCCCATAAGTTAATTTGTTATTATCTAATGGTTAAAACACCAATCCTAGGAGAATGACACCTAATGCTTCCTCCTCGAGAAAGAACATCACCTCAAGTCTTGTATCCTTCGAAGACTATGCACATGCCACAAGTACACCCCTGTGAATATATTCTCATTGTTGCAAATAATCAACACTCCCTCTTAGTGAGGGAGACATTCTGTATCATGATAAGTTCATCTCTAAATACTAGAGCTTCACTTATCCCTTATGTATCATGTCTCAGATGATCTGCAATCTTCTCATCTATGGATATGTATTGGAGCTTCATTTCTCCCTTGTGCATCATGCCTTAGATTAATTTTTGAAATAATATTCTAAAGTCACAGTTCTTTATGAATTTTGATACCGACTGCGATATACACTATCTCTGTTGTACTGAGTGTTATAGAAACCTTCTTTCCTGAAATTGTAATGGATCCCAAGTTGAAGCAACACCCCAAGGTTCTCACTCTATCTACTGTAATCCATTCCCAATTAGAATTTGTATATCCTTGTAGCCTCACTTCACCATGTGAGACATATCAGAGGCCATATCCAACTATACCATGCAGGTACCTCAAAACATTCTTTGTTGCAACCCAATGGTAGTGTCTAAGATCTACCATAAACTAGATCAAGGTGCTCACTACAACGAAAATATCCAACCTGGTATTAACCAAATACATTGAGTATCCAATCAACTACTTGTACATCATGGGATCCACCAAATATCAATATGAAGTAGAATCACTTAGATTATTCACATTTGTATCCATAGGTGTAGCCATGAACTTTTCGTCTGTCACATCGAACCTCATCAGTATCCCTTATCTGAGGAAGATCTCTTTTGATGTATGTCACACTTATAATCCCAATAAATAATACATATGGTCAATATCCTCCACCTCAAACTCTAAGTTCAATACCCTTTGTTACTAGAGTAAGTCCTGTTGTCGAGTCTACCTCACTAGCTACTCCCTATGTGACTGAGACAAAATCCATATCTCAATCGTTCTGACTAGATGCCTCCTCTGTCACTATAGAAAAGTCTAATAAAACAAGTGTATCCTCCCAAGAGATATCAAATCTCCTAGAGGCCTCCTCAACTCATGACACTTGTCTGTAAGTTCTAAAATATGTCTCTCTACCACCTAAATATGAGCGGGAAATCCCTCTGAATGATCATATCTTCCTCTGAGTCAATTGAATCTCTCTGATATCAATATCACTCTGATTCCACATGCTTCATATGAAGCTTGACTCCCTCTGAGTCTATACAATCTCCAGAGCAATTTTCTCCCTATGCATCTGTTGACTTCCTCTGAAATCTGATATCCTATGAAATGTCCTAGGGGGATGCTCTTCCCTACTGGATCTTAAGGTTTGAATCCCTCTGAACTATGGGTCATTTTAAGCTGGTAGCTTGTGGGGCCATCTACCTCAGTAGTAATGGAGCCACCTACTCCTCCTTGAAGGTTTGGAGTCAATGATGTGATTGATTGATTTCATATAAATCGAGAACCTCGTAGGTCATTTTCTCTCCCTTAAAGTATCTTTGGGATTTTCGTTCCTCTTTTCATCTTAAAAAGTGTTACGAATTCATGTTGGTCTCTTCCTAGTCAATACAAAATCTCTAGGCATATCCACTGGCCATGTTGGATCTACCGAATCCTACTGATAGTCTGAAGGATGAACAACTATACTAGATGGAACTGTACAATCATCCCTCGGAGCCTTATTCTCCTCACAATAAATCTCCATATGAGACACTTTGTATCCCATAAAATTACCCTTCTTTCCACGAGGTTCTAAATTCATGTTCTTCTCCTTTGGTACATGGAGGTATGCTTTCATGTATACAAATTATTGTCTGGATTATCCGCTTCATGTCTCAAACTAGAGATCATCAAATATGTTTCATCCTGCAACCATCACTATAGGTCCCTCTCATGGCTATCACCTATGATATACCTATACCAAGAACAAGAACACCTACAACCATCACTATATCTCTTTCGTGAAGCTATCGCGTGTGACTGTTAAGCCCTAATATTGGCTCATTACCCCTTAATTGGGGCATATTATATTAGTAATCTTATTTTATTTATGTCGGCTTTAGGCCATTAGTTGTAATTATACCTCCTCGTCTGCTATATATACCAAGGAGACATTTTCATTTTGAATCATCTTGTACTTGAACATTTAAGTGGGGTAAAAGGAAGTTGCCCCCTCGAAGAGGCTTATTATCTGAAATTATCTCTTTTTCAAGGCGTTGAGTACTTTTTCTAAGGTTTTTCTATGCTATATTGGTATTTGGTTCTTAACATATGGTATCAGAGCTCAAGGTCTTGGGGTTTCGCTGCTACATCTGAGACACCTTGGAATTTTCACTATAATTTGTTTTCTACAATGTTTCAGATGAAATGGCTTGGAGGACGTTTAGAAGACAGATCAAGGTACGTTGGGTTCAAAATGAATCTCCTGAAGCCTCATACTTTAGGAGATACAACTTGTAAAAGATAGGGTTATGGAATCATCCTGAAAGGTATCTTTGGTAAAAAGTTCATCTTCTGGGTCATCTTAAATTTGTAGATACACCATGTGTAAGATAGGGTATCTGACTAGTCTCAAGAAGGTGTTCTAGGTAAAACAATCATAACTTCTTCCTAGAATATCCAAATTGAGCGGGACTGGTTTCATTGGATTGTGGATAGTCTGTAGTATTTTTGGTGCGAGTTTCAAAATTTTATATCAATTATGTTGTGCAGTGCACGCTATACAAGTGAGATCTCCTGGAAAGGACAAAAATCGACAAGTTGTGGGGAAGTTACCGTAAATTCCACTTGGCACATCCAATTTTGATCAAAACCATGGCATTGCAGAGAAGAAATATCAGGGAACTACATAAAATAAAGTTTAATACCCAGAAGGGATGAAACTTGGGATATATAACAGAAGAAATATTGTTTAGCAGAACCACCTCAAAATCAAGGTTCAAAAGTGATACTTAGCCAACATGCCACCAAAAAAGGGAACTTCTACACCAAATAAGCCTCCAGAAAATCCTACTTGGACTCTTGATGAAGGTGAAGAAATGAGTAGGGAAATAAATGAACTACAAAAGAAGATGGATTCAATGGAAGCTATGTTGGATACTAAGATGGATTCAATGGAAGCTAAGTTGGATACTAAGATGGATGGTTTAAAAGGGGAGATCATGGAAGTATTGAAAAATTTCGTAACAGAGAAGACACCTGAAAGTGAAAATGCATCCCATGAAATTCATGATGAGGACACAAGGAAGGTGAATCAAGAACGGAGAAACTCCAACTTTGGTTTGAAGACTAACCACGTTCCTAAGATTGATATGAGGAAGTTTGATGGCAGGGACCCAATCACATGGATACTTCAGATGGAGAAATTCTTTGATCTCCATAATGTGCCACATACACAAAAGGTATGAATTTCTTCTTTATATTTAGAACCTAATCAATTTGTATGGTATCGATGGCTTTGTTTTCACAAATCACTGGTCACTTGGACAATTTTCACGGAAGAAATGATAGCACACTATGAGGATACAAGGAGCAATACCTTTTTTAGCCAATTGATAAATCTCAAGCAAAAGGGTTTAGTTACCGAGCACATTGAGAACTTCCAAAGATTTAATATAAAGGTAACCAATATTCCATATGAGCAATTGATTGATGTATTCATAGGAACTTTAAAGGATAACATTCAACATGAGGTTCGCCTTTGGGAACCCAAATCATTGGAGAATGCATTTAAGGTGGCAAAAAATGTTGAAAGTAAAATAATGGCTATGGCTACTAGAAGGACCAATCCTAACATCTATATAGAGAACAATGTGCCTTCTTCTAAAACACCTCAACCTACAAGGTTGACACCTCAACAATTGGAGGAAAGAAAAGCAAAAGGTTTATGCTTTAATTGTGACAACAAGTACAGTAAGGGACATAAGTGTGGTGAGAAGAAATTATTCTACATAGATTG
>ML777343.1:1632257-1674190 GCA_009831015.1 Picea engelmannii | reverse complement strand
GAAGCCATCACTGACACAAGAATTCGCCAGCTGAGGAATAGATCCATTTCAGAGTATCTCATTAAATGGAGGAAACTACCAGCTGAAGATTCCACTTGGGAAGATGAGTCTTTTATACAGAAGCATCCAGATTTACTCAAGTGTTGTGGAAAACACTTGTATCAAGGGAAGGGGCATGTTAATCCCTAATATTGGCTCATTACCCCTTAATTGGGGAATTTTTTATTAGTAATGTTATTTTATTTATGTCGGCTTTAGGCCATTAGTTGTAATTATACCTCCTAGTCTCATATATATACCAAGGAGACATTTTCATTTTTAATCATCTGGTACTTGAACATTTAAGTGGGGTAAAAGGAGGTTGCCCCCTTGAAGAGGCTTATTATCTGAAATTATCTCTTTTTCAAGGCGTTGAGTACTTTTTCTGAGGTTTTTCTATGCTATATTGGTATTTGGTTCTTAACAGTGACCTTCCTAAAACAAGAACAAGAATAAGAAGCACGAACAATGCTTTTCTAGTTTTGTAATCAATTATTCCTCCATGGTAACCTTCCTGGAACAAAATACGAACATCTCCATGGTAACCTTCGTGGAATTTATAAGGTAATATTCCTGGTACAAAACAAGAACATCTCCATGGTAACCTCCATGGAATTTACAAGGTAATATGTGTGGGACAAAGACAACAAACAAGAATATTTCCTAGAAGAGATCAATTTCATCTGCTAAATAAGTGCATCATTAGTACTATACTATGAGGGTTTAAATAATTATCATCCTACCAACAATACTGAAGTGTTACTAAACATTTGATATGAAAAGTATTCAATAGTAATAGAACTCTAAATATTGTTGTCTAAGTTACAACATTTACTTAAGACACAATAATATAAAATTTCAAACCTTATATGAAAATCTGGAGTCTTGTTGTTGTTTTTCCATTTAATTTAGAGTTTTTATATATTGTAGTATATATCATCATTGTTGTGTCCAACTCTTGAGCTTCCTATAAGTGCTCTAGATCTATGACACCTTTGGATCTACTAGCCCTACTTGGACAAATGTCCTTTTTCCAAGTGTACATCTCGTGCAACGACCCTCATGATATAACTTATATACAAGTGGTTACCTTTGAAATTTGTAGCACCATCCATATTGTCTTTTTATCTGAGACATGGCATCATCTCAATAAGAAGAAGTTGGAAATCTAAATCAAAAGGTTAAATGTTAGGCAAACTCTCAATCAACCTGAAAAACCCTAAAATTTGAACTTTGACAAATCGTTAGTTTGAGTGGTTCAGTAGGTGTGATAGGGAAATGAGAGTTTCTCTAGGCCAAAATTCTCCCTAACTCGGCCCACTATATGCTTAATGAACTTCACAAAATTTTTATTACAACTACAGTAGAGACATGCGGATGAAATTTCAAATTTCAACAAATTATGATCTGGGAGGTAGCATAACTATGCTGGAGCAAGGCGATTTAATCTATGGCAAAGTTAGTTCCAATGAATTTTAAATAAGTGCTTAATGATATTGACAAAAAAAATGTACAACAAATTTTTTTATATGCAACAAGAAATCAAAACAATCTATGATCTTCCTTCTAGTGATTAGGTTGTTCTAAAGGTAACCTCCATTGATACCATGTTGATTTTTCTAATTTCCAGATCTGATAATTATTAATTTATGGGTGAATTCATCAAGGTGGGTAACACTTTCATCAAAATCTGGTAATTTATAACGACCTTTTTTCGACCGAACTAATAATTATTTTCGGCCGAAAGTACTATTTTTTCATCCGAGACATGTTTCGGTCAAACCTTTGAATGTCAAATCGAATTGTACTGTGACAACACCCTCAATGTTTGTGTATGATTTTAGACGAAAATATATTTTTCATCCGGTAACATATTTTCGGCCAAAATATATTTCGGCCGAAATAATCTTTTGGCCAAAAAAAGGTTTATATATTACCCGCACATCACGCCTGTTATAGTTTTCCCAAATTGTTGTTTAGTTCATACCATTTGGTTTTGGTGATAACATTTGGTGTTGGTGATACCGTTTAGTGTTTGGTGTTTCACAACATTGTTGCAAGTAGGAGGACATGCAATCTGGTGGGCATTGGAGTTGAAGGCTGGTGGACTTTGGAGCTGCGAGCATTCTGCTTAGGTACATTTAGATTAGGAAATTTAAATTGATAATGTAAATTTGTTAGTAAACAATTAGAATTTAAATTAATGTTTATATTGTTGACAGGGCCTTATTTGACCCTATCCATGTACAACAACAGGCCTGAATTCAGGCTTGTCCCTATACATGGATAGGGCCAAATCTGGCCTTGGGCCTTAGCTTAGTAAAGTCTATGTAAAAGGAATACCATAGCTTGATTAGGTTACGTTATTTAAGATAGTTATAGATCTAAATACACGTGAAATCGAGCTATGTTATCCATCTATGTTCTATGTAACTGGTAAAGATAGAGTAATTGTATATATGAATCTTGTGTTACACTATGACCATTATAGACTAATACATGGTTACGATAAAGGTATACAGATTAATGCTAATCATTCTAATCACTTGCTTGTTTATCTTATAGTTACGATCATACCTGTTATATTGAGGTCATCTTAGTAAGGGATCTATGTTCTCCTATTAAAATTAACCAATATCTTACCTATGATATGCTTAAGCTTAAATTTTTATTTCCTTATTGAAACCCATATCTATCAATTCTTTATCTGAATAAGTTGTACACACCCTATACATCGTTTCCCTAATAAAGGTAATATAACTAAAATCGGTACTAATACTGATAATCATCAAAGCATGTAAGCTATTGTAATAACAAATTGATTTTAACTAATATGGAAACACACCATGTATAGCTCTATGCTTGATCTAGGTGGATATTGGTGGCCACCCACCTTTTCTGACTGGATCAAAACAATTTTTTGGCAATTTTGGCAATTTACTATTTTTAGCAGTTTTTAACTTTCGGGGCCATTTTGAGGGCCTAAATGAAGGTTTTTCGGGATCAACCCAACTCAATGATATCTAAAGGCATGATTGAGGCCCCAAAATGAATCTTCTCGATGATACCTTTCCAACGGGCTATCATATGCCTAAAACAGAGATCGTATGGAAAAGTTACGACCCCTAGAGGTTAATGTACTAACTTACCCAAACGAGGCCCACATGACTTTTGGCACTTCATCTCCTAGGGTTAGGTTTTTGGATTTCTAGGGTTTTGGGCATTCTTTTTTATTGTAAAAAGGCCTTCGGAGCCTCATTGTAATCATCTTCTTATGAATGTGAGTAGCCGTCACATCTCTTCTTAGAGATAAGATGCCACCATTCTAGCAAGTCTTTCACTCTGTATTTTTACAGTCTCTGTACATTTATTTCATTAATGGAAATCACATATTATTGTATATCTGTGTTTATGGTTACATATATGATACATTTCTGTTATATTATTGAATATATGTGATATCTCTATGCATTTCTTTATTATATCTCCACTCTCATTTCGTGCCGAAAATAATTTGGATCAATGGTATCAGAGCAAGCTGCTCTTCATCATTTTTCAGTGCATGTCCCCAATGAGGTCTGAGTATAGAAATTTGGGTCTCAGGCTTGTATCTCTTGAGGACAATCACTCTCGGACACCCAAGAAACCCTCAATGGTGGAAGAAAAGAAAAATGATGGAGAAAATGCTCCTATAAGTCTGTTGCTTGAGCAAGCTCTCACGTGACAGAGGGATGAAATGATGGAGAATTTTTCCCACATCCTTCAATGCCTACTGATAGAAATAAATGCATCTTCATAAAATGGCCACTTTGGAGGCACCTTGTCTTTCAAGGTACAAGTTAATTTCAATATTCCAGTATTTGAAGGATAGATATATGCATAAGACTTAAACAAATGGTTAAACCTGCAAGAAGGTTATTTCTCTGTTCACAATTTCTCCGACAGAGAAAAGATCACCTTCACACTACTTAAATATCTCCCTCGTGTCAAACATTAGTGGGAAACTTACTAGGAGTAGAGATCCAGAGAGAAGTCTGGAATATATGGGGCCGAGCCCACTTGGGATTTTTTTGTGGATGCGGTAAAGGAACAATATTAACCTGTTGTCAACTATGAGGACCAATACATGAGATGGACCACACTGTTGCAAGAGAGGGGCCAAGAAGTTCCAGATTTCACCAATACCTTCGATACCTTACTCACAAAGTTGGGTATCAAAGACTCCGAACGACATTTGGTTCTGAAATACCATGGGGTTCTACACAGATACATCCAGACTAAAATGGATTTTGTGGACATATCATCACTCGGTGTTGCTTATTGATATGTTGTTAAAATCGAGCAGAAATTTAAGCACCATAACAAATGGGAGTTTGGGTCTGCAAATCTGCAACAACCAAGGAATGACAAAGATGACCCTAACAAACAGTCTCCCAAAAGCCAGTCCAAGCCACATGAAAAGAAGGGTCATGAGAAGACAAAGAAGGACGCAGGAAAATGGCACGATTTCCACAAAATACCTTGGGACAACACCGATGAATGTGGCTCAAAATAGTCATTGGTGGATAAGATCAAAGACAAGGAGCCAAACCCTGATTCCGGATCTGATTCTGAAAACATCGGTAAAGGACAGATCATTGACGCAAACCACACTACTATTGTCACGACCACAACAATTCAACCAGAAGAACCAACATATCCTGAAGAGGGGGAATGCCTTTTTCATTCATAGATGTGGGTGAAGGGGATCTCGTTGCATTTTATTATTGATAGCGGAAGCCAGAAGAACCTCATCTCAGCAGAGGTCATCAAACAGTTGGGATTGTCGACAACACCACACCCATAGCCATATAACATCGGGTGGATTCACCAAGGATGATATCTATGTGTCGGACAACAGTGTTGGTTATCATACGACATCAAACCCTTCAAGGATGAGGTATTATGTGATGTTTCCCCACTGGATGTCTGTGATGTCCTCTTGGGCCAACCATATATGTGGAGATGCCATGTTGTTTATGAGTCTTGACCCCGTAGTTTCATTGTTACTTTGGGGGGTCATCTCTACAGAACACTAGAGCTAGTTCCAACTATTGTTCCACCTAAAAAGTGTCACAAGGTAGTATCTCATACTGCAAAATTTAGCTTCTTCACAATCTATTCAAAAGGGGAACAAAAGGACACTGCAACCCCTACAGGCTTGCCCCAAGCACCTTCTATCCAACAGAAGCAGGTCGACAAGGTTGCAAAAAAGAGTAAAGATTCCTTCTGTATATTGTCCTATCATGTAGCTAGACTTTTTGAATAGCCTCAACTTCAACAAGTTCGTGACAAACTTCCACAAACTGAGTAGTGCGATGTCTCCAGCAAGGCAAGCAGCTCACCAAGATGCAGATTCAAAAAACATTTTTCCCTCTCCCTCGGGAACTCAATGGAATGGATATCATTGCTTCCTAAAGAGGGAGGATTGATATAGGTTGATATCGGTGTCCACCCACCTTTTCTGACTGGCTCAAAATAGCTTTCTGGCAATTTTGGCAATTTACTATTTTTAGCAATTTTTAACTTCTAGGGACATTTTGAGGGCCTAAATGAAGGTTTTTCGAGATATACCCAATTCAATGATAGACAAAGGCATGATTGAGGCCCCAAAATGAATCTCCTTGATGATACCTTTCCAACAGGCTATCATACACCTAAATCATAGATCGTATGAAAAAGTTATGACCCCGGGAAGTTAATGTACTAACTTACCCAAATGGGGCCCGCATCACTTTTGGCGCTTCATCTCCTAGGGTTAGGTTTTTGGATATCTAGGGTTTTTGGAATTACTGTTTATTGTAAAAATTTCTTCAGAGCCTCATTGTAATTATCTTCTTGCGAATGCGAGTAGCTGTCACATGTCTTCTTAGAGATAAGCTACCACCATTCTAGCGAGTCTTTCACTCTGCATTTTTACAGTCTCTGTACATTTCTTTCATTAATAGAAATTGTGTATTACTGTATATATTTTTTTATGGTTGCATATCTGATACATTTAGTTATATTATTGAATATTTGCGATATCTCTGTGCATTTCTTTATTATATCTTCGCTCTCATTTTGTGCTGAAAATAATCTAGATCAATGGTATCAGAGCAAGCTGCTCTTCATTGTTTTTCAGTGCATGTCCCCGACGAGGTCTGAGTATAGCAAGTTGGGTCTCAAGCTTGTCTCTCTTGATGAAAATTGCTCTCAGACACCCAAGAAACCCTCAATGGTAGAAGAAAAGAAAAACGATGGAGCAGACGATCCCATAAGTCTGTTGCTTGAGCAATCTCTCACGTGACAGAGGTATGAAATGATGGAGAATTTTTCCCACATCCTTCAATGCCTGCCGATAGCAACAAACACATCTTCATCAAATGGCCACTTTGGAGGCACCTCTCCTTTCAAGGTACAAGTTAATTTCGATATTACGGTATTTGAAGGATAGATAAATGCATAAGCCTTAGACAAATGTTTAAACCTGCTAGAAGGTTATTTCTCTATTCACAATTTCTTCGACAGAGAAAAGATCACCTTCACACTCCTTAAATCTCTCCCCCATGTCAAACATTCATGGGAAACTTACTGGGAGTAGAGCTCCAAAGAGAATTTTGGAATATATGGGGCTGAGCCCACTTGGGATTGTTTTGTGGATGCGGTAAAGGAAAAATATTACCCTGTTGGAAACTATGAGGACCAGTACATGAGATGGACCACACTGCAGCAAGAGAGGAGCCAAGAAGTTCCGTATTTCACCAATACCTTCCATACCTTGTGCACCAAGCTAGGTATCAAAGACTCTAAATGACATTTGATTTTGAAATACCATGGGGCTCTACACAGATACATCGAGACTGAAATGGATTTTCTGGACATCTCATCACTCGGTGATGCTTATCAATATGCTGTTGAAATCGAGAAAAAATTTAAGCACCAGAACAAATGGGAGTTCGGGTCTACAAATATGCAACAACAAAAGTATGACTAAGACGACCCTAACAAACAGTCTCCCAAAAACTAGTCCAAGCCATGTGAAAAGAAGGGTCGCAGCAAGACAAAGAAGGAAACTGGAAAATGGTGCAATTTCGAAAAAATCCCCTGGAAAAACACCAATGAATGTCGCTCAAAACCATCAATGGTGGTAGAGATCAAATATAAGGAGGCGAACCTTGATTCAAGATCTAATTATGAAAACACCGGTAAAGGACAGATCATTGACACAGACCCCACTGCTATTATCGTGACTGCAACAATTCAACCAGAAGAACCAATAGATCCTAAAAAGGAGGAGCACCTTTTTCATTCACATATGTGGGTGAAGGGGACCTTGCTTCATTTTATTATTGATAGCAGAAGCCATAAGAACCTCATCTCAGCAGAGGTCATCAAACAATTTGGATTGTTGACAACGCCACACCTGCATCCATACAACATTGGGTGGCTTCGCCAAGGACAAGATCTTTGTGTCAGCCAACAATGTCTATTATCATACGACATCCAACCCTTCAAATATGAGGTATTATGTGATGTTTCCCCACTGGATGTCTATGATGTCCTCTTGGGCCAACCATATATGTGGAGTTGCCATGTTGTTTATGAGTCTCGACCCTATAGTGTCATTGTTACTTTGGGGCATGGATGATTTTAAGGATGGAAATTTATTTTAAAATATAGAAACCTTGGCGAATATTACTAATCCTTCATATGCCAACTATAAATGTTTGGCGATATTTTTGTAAAAATTTTCAAATTTCTAAGGATTTAATATAGTTTTTATAAAATTTTGGCGATTTGTAAGGTAAAATAATTTTATCCTATAGAATTTGGGCGAATCATTTTTAAAATAGCGAATCTCATTTTTGGAAAAACCATGGAAAATTAGCCCATGAGAGAAATTTAGCCCCTAAAATCATCTATGCTTTGGGGGTTCATCTCTACAGAATACCAAAGGTAGTTCCAACTATTGTTCCACCTAAAAAGTGTCGCAAGGTAGTATCTCATACTACAAAATTCAGCTTCTTCACAATCTGTTCAAAAGGGGAACATAAGGACACTGCAACCAATACAGCCTCGTCCCAAGCACCTTCTATCCAACAGATGCAGGTCGAAAAGGTTGCAACAAAGCATAAAGATTCCTTTTGTACACTGTCCTCTCATGTAGCTCAACTTTTTGAACAGCCTCAGCCTCAACAAGTTCGTGACAAACTTCCACAAAAAAAGTAGTGCGACTTCTCCAACAAGGCAAGCAACTCAGTAAGATGTAGATTCAACAAACGCTTTTCCCTCTCCCCCAGGAACTCAACGCATTGGAGAACATTGATTCCTAAGGAGGGAGGATTGATCCATGTGGATATCGGTGGCCACCCACCTTTTTCGACTTGCCCAAACAGTTTTTTGGCAATTTTGGCAATTTACTATTTTTAGCAGTTTTTAACTTCTGGGGCCATTTTGAGGGCCTAAATGAAGGTTTTTCGGGATTGATCCAACTCATTGATAGTTGAAGGCATCATTGAGGCCCCAAAATAAATATCCTCGACGATATATTTCCAACGGGCTATCATACACCTAGAACAAAGATCGTATGAAAAAGTTATGACCCCGAGAAGTTAATGTACTAACTTACCCAAATGGGGCCCACATGACTTTTGGTGCTTCATCTCCTAGTGTTAGGTTTTTGGATGTCTAGGGTTTTGGGTATTCCTATTTATTGTAAAAATTCCTTAAGAGCCTCATTGTAATCATCTTCTTGCAAATGCCAGTAGCAGTCACATCTCTTCTAAGAGATAAGCTGCCACCATTCTAGCGAGTCTTTCACTCTATATTTTTATAGTCTCTGTACATTTTTTTCATTAATAGAAATCATGTATTACTGTATATCTGTGTTTATGGTTGCATCCCTGATACATTTATTTTATATTATTGAATATCTGCGATATCTCTGTGCATTTCTTTATTATATCTCCACTCTCATTTCGTGCCGAAAATAATCCAGATCAATGCTCTCTTTTTGTAATTCAATGTATGAGCTATAGTGTGACTTATAATTCTATGTTAGTATTACTTCGATTGACCTTTATTCTAGTGAACAAAGTGACATATAGCACATAATAGGAGTCAATTTGGCAGGTATAGGTGATAGAAATGAACTAATCCCATTACAACTAACATGAACATATTGCTTATATGGTATAGATACTAGTAATACCATACCCAAGGAGTTGTCTGAGATTTACTGGTGAATATGGTAACATATGAACAAGGGGAATCAATCTGCATACACTGATATAGGGTGGTATATATAATAGCCATAGTATTCTATGGAGATCATATCATGATTAGTGGCCTATACCTTAGACTTAGACTCAACACTCTTACCTATATCATAATATTCACATAGCTCATACGGGTAAGATATGAAGTTGATTCCATTTCTTTATCTCTCACTTAATCATAGTAAGTAAAAACCATCTTTATTGGATAAGAGTATACCCTTTGTAAGAACCTTGTTAATGATGCTACTAGTATAGTTATGGTGTTTGTTATAGTAATGGCTCTATTTACGCTATTCAATACTAGTAATAAGGATAAGGAATCCCATAATATATGATATTTATAACATGTGTAATTGATATACAAGAGTATTGGTCACTATGCTCATATAACTAGGATCAATAGTAATACAGTCTGACCATGACTATGCTTACATTAAGTAAATATGATAGGTCTTTTCTTCTATTATCTTATGAGATTTACCTATCCTATGGCTAATCTGATTCCATTGTAATTCCCTGAATCATTCCTATTACTTGGAGCTAAGCTGGGAATCACTCCTAGTTATAGTGTACATACTAGTCTATCAATATGGTTAGTTTATGTGATAGAGAAAGAGTGTGAAAAATGAAGTTACTAGGATATGTATAGTATTGAAGCTTAACCCTATGCTAATCTATAGTGTATTTTGTAATTAGTAAGGATCAATCACACTGTGTACAATGTATCAATGTTACTTACTTGTTACTCTTCCATAATTAGCTAGTATGAAGCTTCATGTATTATCACAATATCAAGGGTAATCATTCTATTCATAACAATCAACTATAATAAATTGAACATACAATAATCATAGACTATCTGAATCATAGAAGCATTGCCATTAGTTAATACAAATCCATATTACTTATATAGGTAATGGTATACAACTTATCATACATGTTATTACTAATATATCATTACATATACCATATCTAAGATTTTAGTAATAGACATGATTATTGTTAAGACCCACATTTGATCAATTTTTATGCCTTATATCTTTCCATATGATCTTTCTAACAGTCTTATACTCCTCATTTTGTATAACTTTGGCTTAGACATTGACTTAAACCGATATCTAAAGACCCAAAACTTGTCTTTAACAGTTCTCTTGTTTTTAGTTAAGTTTTGAGAGTTTTTAATGCATAATCTTACTTATAAAATTATATTATGGATTCTTGTACTAATATTGATGTTCCAGTACCAGGATGAATGTTTCAAGGATAATCCCTCTATGAGAATCTCCGTGAACAACCAGCGCATGCTCCATTATAGTTATAAATGACAAATTATCTTGATGACACTTCGTGTCATACGGCTCAGGCAGTTAAAAGGCATCATGACATTCTCTCCTACATTGGCGCAATGGTTACACTAGCTCTGTGATGTTGAGCGCATCATTTCTCTCTTGTATCAATGCAACATACATATTCAAATCCTTATGTAACTGTTACATTAAATTCGGGGATATGGGAAGATACCAGAAAACTAGTATGTAGGGGGGTTCGAAATTATATATAAGGGAGGATAGAAATGATGTGGGGTATGTAGATATAATGGGGAATAGCTGATACAGAGAACAGAGCATAGAGGAATGTAATTGTTTGTTTGTAGATGGAATCGAACAAGAATGCATTTATTATTTTAGTCTTTTGTCCTTTGATTAATTCTGAAGTTTTTCTATGAGAATGAATTGATAATTAATCATCGATGCAACTTGGATAGGAAGGCCCCCCTGCCCAAGATTGAAGTGCATCTTCAGTCATAAAAGAAGGATTGTTGTAGGTTCTTTTTCTCAGGAATTGTGATTAATTTCTAGCAATCTACTTTCAGTTATGTTCATGATTTGGGAGAGTTTTCATTTGCTTACAACAGTTAAGGATACTTCAGATAGATTGTTTCCAAGAATTCCATTCATAGGAGCATTTTCATTAGATAGAGAAGTTTCCTTTGATTATAGTAGAGGGTTTCATTGCATTATAGAGTAGAAGGTCGCTGAGTTGTGTGGAGTAATAAGAAGCAAGAACTTAATTGTTTTCATCCATTAGTGTGCAGTAGACCTTTTACATGCATATGACCACTTTTTACAGAGCAGTTTTATGAAGTTAGTATAGGGTAGTACAGAGTAGTGTAAATGAGTGAAGAACAGAGTAGAGTACAGTAGCTTCTTCCAACAAGTTTCTTTTAACAGTTCAGAGATTAGTTTGGCATCCTTTAAACCCCCTCTTTAACCCTGCATTTCTTGTGCTGGTTCCTCTAAGTCTACCTTCCCGGGTTGACAATTAAATGTTGATTCATATGTTATATATCCAGCTTGACATTTTGGCACCATTTCCGGGGAGGTACTAAAAAGGATTGGAGAGTGGGCTCCAAAGTTTTGCCAAGTAGATTTGATTTCTGCAAGTATTTCTTTAGAAGTAAAGAGTGCTTTCAAATTCATTAGTGTGCAAGTGGTTCATTTCAGCAGTGTTAGATTACATTCAACAATAAAGAGGTTTTCATTTTAGTAGATTTATTCAACAGCAGCAGAGTCTTGATTTCAGCAGTATTAGATTTGATTCAACAGTTGAGTTCATCAGTATACGAGGGTGTGCATTTGATTCAGTAGAAGCAAATTTCCATTCAGAAAGAGTGCATTTCATTTTATTTCAAGCTAGTGTGGGTTTCAGAATTATTATCATTTGATGTGACTTTCAAATTTTTTAGCAAACCACCTACAACAAAAGAAAAAAATCACAAAAAAATTGACTAATGGATTCAAGATTGAATGAACAGAAGAAGAGATTGTTGCAGGAACTTTCGTGCATCTTGCAGGAACTTGAAGAGATCTCTGCAGCTCAAGAAATGTAGGAGGAAACAGTTGATTCAGTGGTTCTGTGTGAACACCTTTGCCAACCTACAGAGAACAATGAGCAATTAGAAACTCCAGCAGCAAAAGAACATGGTATGCATAATCATATTGAACATTGGTTTCAATCTGTTCTACAGCCTTCAGATGCTCTTCTTCTTCAACAATTCTTGGAAATCAAGAAACCGGTGTTGCTTGCTCAACATGCCTTGTTAATTATACATCTATATATTCTATCAAAGGGCATGAATTCATTATTGATTCTGCTAAGACGGTGGCTACATTGGTTATTTTCCTATACTTAAAGAAATGTTTCATTTCTTTAAGTAGGTAGGTAGGATAGTGAATAAAAGATAGCACCTTTGAATAGTTTATGTTTGCTGCAATAAAAAAGCATCAGCTAAAATAAAAAGTGATTGAATATTTTCCATCTAAATGATGAATTAATGAGTTGACAGCATATGCTCAGAATACAGGGGTTCTTCTCAGCAGTTCCTATTATAAAAAGATGGATATCAGCAGTCTACATAGCTTTTGGTAGGATGACTTTAGCAATCAATCAACAACTTTATGGAGGACATAGTCATCATCTGATTTTGATCTGCACATTTGGTACAGGTACAATAACAATATTGAGGTATGCATTTAAAACTCTTAATTTGACTAAACACAAGAAGAAAATTATGGACAAGTGCAACCCTGTATCTGAATTATGCTCATATTCCCCATATTGGTTATCTTTGATTGAAAAAACCTTTGTTTCTCATTTGACATTTCGAATCCTTTCAGTGATTCGAAATAGTCCCTCTAATAATATTCCAAGATCTTTTATAAGTCTGTAGAAGCTTTTCGTATGACAAGACAAGGATTATTCTTTAATGATTATCTCCATACAAGACAAGAATCATTCCTGTACTTGCCCATCTATCCTTATGCTTTCCAATTTTCCAATTCTTTACCCTGTCATGACTACTTCCATATAAAACATGATTTTATTCCTGTACCTTCCATTTATCCCTTCACCGCAAACTTGTTTCCCCCACCTCCAAATTCTAAACATCTATACTATTTTCCATCATTATTTTACATGCCCTTATTCACCAAATCACTATCGGGATTTGAAATGAGCCCTATCAACATATCGTTGTATTACTCCTTGATTCTGGATTGTTGTTCAATGATTTTCGGTTGCATTATTTTTTCGAAAAATGGTGGCTATTCGTTATGAACCAGGTTCAATCCAAGATTGAGAGGCAACACCAGAGTACAATGCTTGTCGAGAGATGTTTCGTAGCAGAGGATGGCATAAGTGATTTGAAAAATTCCATGGGCACGATAGTAGCATCTCACTTTTGTTTGCTCAAGGGTTTGATCCCAGGGTTACTCGATTTAGGGATATTGTGATGGAGGTTACAGAGCAGACTATTGTTGCAGCTACAGGCTTGCCTCAAACTGGCGAAAAATGGTTTAAAAAGAAGAATTTACCAATATCAGAGAGGAATTGGTTTTTGAAGAAGAAGTATCATGATACAGATTGGTCTAAAGGAGTTCCAAGAGCTTGGCTTAAGGAGGAATGGAAGAAACCATTAATTGTCCTCCAACGATATCTGACTTGTGAAGGGCGATACAATCTGACTTTCACCTATCATATCTGCATCTTACAGCATTTTGCACAAGGTAAGGAAATGAATTTTCCTTATTTTATTTGGAGGAGTTTAAAGAAAATGTGTGAAATAGTAAAGAGGTCAGCTGTGAACCCTGAGCAACATTTGTTTCATCATGGGTTAATTAAATTATTAATTGTGACTGAATTAAAAGCTCATAAAAGCACCTGGAATAAATTCGTAGCTGGAGATTTGTCTAGTCCTACTGTCCCTACCAGAATTAGAAGGTCTCTCTCTCACATTGGTAAAAAGAGGAAGGACAAAGTGATAGGAGAATCGTCATCCTCAGAGCCTGAATTCAAGAGAATGACTAGAAGTATGACATCTGAGAACCCCAATCTTGATAACCCTTCCCCTAAATTTCAAATGAAACTCTATATAGATACGAATGATGAGATAGAAGGAGGCTCATCGTCCATTGCAGATGTCCTAGTAAATTTATGGAGGGAATTACCTCCACATTTCTCCCAATCCAGTTCATCTCCATCGAATCCTACAGGACTAGGTAGTCCCGAGATAATTTATCCTGAAAAATTCTTTAAGTTACAGACATAGAATGCACACTTAAAAGAGAATTTGCATGAATACGAGGTATTGGATCGATTGCTTAAAACTAAGAACACTACATTGAAAGGTCACCTTGCTCAATCTCAGGCTCAGGAGTCTGATATGTGTGCACAAATGGATAAATTTCATTCTCGGGCCAATACACTCAGTTTTGAAAATAGGAAGCTTCAGTCAAGACTCAATCGCAGGTACTAGGAGACTCGCATACTTTTAATTGAAAATCAATCTCTTAGAAGGCAACTTCACGGTACAGGGCAGGAAGTGGAAAATGAGGCCGAGGAAGTAGATGAGGCAGAAGCCATTCCAGATACTACACAAAGTTAAAAAAAAAATTTAGAGACTTTTTCTTTGCATGAGGACATGCAAAACTTTGAGTTTGGGGGAATGTTACGACCCACATTTGATCAATTTTTATGCCTTATATCTTTCCATATGATCTTTCTAACAGTATTATACTCCTCATTTTGTATAACTTTGTCTTAGACATTGACTTAAACCGATATCTAAAGACCCAAAACTTGTCTTTAACAGTTCTCTTGTTTTTAGTTAAGTTTTGAGAGTTTTTAATGCATAATCTTACTTATAAAATTATATTATGGATTCCTGTACTAATATTGATGTTCCAGCACCGGGATGAATGTTTCAAGGATAATCCCTCTATGAGAATCTTCGTGAACAACCAGCGCATGCTCCATTACAGTTATAAATGACAAATTATCTTGATGACACTTCGTGTCATACGACTCAAGCAGTTAAAAGGCATCGCGACATTCTCTCCTACATTGGCGCAATGGTTACACTAGCTCCATGATGTTGAGTGCATCATTTCTCTTTTGTATCAATGTAACATACATATTCAAATCCTTATGTAACTGTTACATTAAATTCGGGGATATGGGAAGATACCAGAAAGCTAGTATGTAGGGGGGTTCGAAATTATATATAAGGGAGGATAGAAATGATGTGGGATATGTAGATATAATGGGGAATAGATGATACAGATAACAGAGCATACAGGAATGTAATCGTTTGTTTGTAGATGGAATAGAACAAGAACGCATTTCTTATTTTAGTCTTATGTCCTTTGATTAATTCTGAAGTTTGTTTATGAGAATGAATTGATAGTTAATCATCGATGCAACTTGGATAGGAAGCCCCCCCTGCCCAGGATTACAGTGCATCTTCAGTCATAAAAGAAGGATTGTTGTAGGTTCCTTTTCTCAGGAATTGTGATTAATTTCTAGCAATTTACTTTCAGTTTTGTTCATCACTTGGGAGAGTTTTCATTTGCTTACAACAGTTAAGGATACTTCAGATAGATTGTTTCCAAGAATTCTATTCATAGGAGCATTTTCATTAGATAGAGAAGTTTCCTTTGATTACAGTAGAGGGTTTCATTGCATTATAGAGTAGAAGGTTGTTGAGTTGTGTGGAGTAATAAGAAGCGAGAACTTAATTGTTTTCAACCATCAGTGTGCAGTAGACCTTTTACATGCATATGACCACTTTTTACAGAGCAGTTTTATGAAGTTAGTACAGGGTAGTACATAGTAGTGCAAATGAGTGCAGAACAAAGTAGAGTACAATAGCTTCTTCCAGCAAGTTTCTTTTAACAGTTCAGAGATTAGTTTGGCATCCTTTAAACCCCCTCTTTAACCCTGCATTTCCTGTGCTGGTTACTCTAAGTCTACCTTCTCGGGTTGACAATTAAATGTTGATTCATATGTTATATATCCAGCTCGACAATTATAATACCATCTTTAAGCCGAGTTACAATACCATGTATTATCCCTATAAGTGTATGTTTCCCATTAATTACAACATAGTGATTAGTGTATTAGCTAGTCTAACAAGTTCGGTATCATGGAAATAATAGGGATAAAGTAAGTGTAGAGAAACATGAATCAAACCCGTTGTAATCATAATAAATAACTTATAGGGTTGAACATGATGAAGTAATGAGATGATATGATATGAGACCACAACAATCTCTGTGAACAAACTGAATTACACTACATTCTTTGCTTAGAAGTAATGCCATCATATTCGGTACATAATGACACTGATGTTTCACTCTTATTGATTAGGGTCGTACTCCTAGTATAGGATATGAATAAGACCTATACTGGTTGTGCTCATATGTTATGGGTCTACACTTCTTATACCTTTTCATATTCATGGGATTGGTTCTAACTCAGTACTAATACATATACAACAACAACCTTTACATTCAATTTATGATACTCTACTCTATGCTTCTATGATCTCAACATAGTACAAGGTTATGACTCATACAAGAATATTTGTTCATGTTCTATGATGTGTATCAAGGATAAGTATAAGAATAATATAGATAGTATTGAATCCATAGTAATAGCTAAGAGTAATACATAGATAAACTGATGTGTGTTTGATATGTTGTTATACTTATTTGAGCTTATTGTATCTCCATATTAAGCTTACATGAGTAACGTGAGCTATGAACATAATCGTTATCCACTAATGTTTGAATATGATGCATACAGTCATAAAAGCAACTTCATATATAATGAATCAATGTTGTATTCAAAATCACTGCCTTTGTTTCAACATAACATAGCTTATTTCGATCTATAATCAAGCACTATAACCTATCTAAGAAAAACATAATCACAAGATATGGCCTATTCCAACCATTCATGTTATCTTATTATATCATCTTCAAGCTTCGTTAACTCTATACTAGTGTAATCCATTATTCATTACACTATTGATATGATAGATTCATTGTTTCCATCTTTATGTACTATTGATTAGGATGAATTCAGGATTGTCCCTATACATGGATAGGCCCATATTCGACCTTGTCCATGTACAGGGATAATTGAAAATAGAAACTCTTGAATGAACTTGTGCTTATATGTCCCATATAGTATTATTACTCTTCCGCATATTGGAAAAATTATATAAAATTTAGATTCCCATCACCTTGACCCAACAAAGTAGATCAACTCTTTTTCCTTGACTTTTTTTCTTCCCTCACCAACAATTATTTTTCACATTTTCTAACCTTTTTAATCTCAATAAGTCATGTTCAAATAAGATCGCATTGGAATTGGCCTCTTAAATGTGGCTTATCTGATTTTCTACTACTATGAAAAAATCCCGTTTTGAGTTGTTAAAATTTTATGTTTGACTATTCCATAGTCACCCTTTCGTATAAAAGATTATTTATGTTATAATATAAGTAATTATTTAAATTATTCATTTGTTTATGTTGCAACATGAGTAATTGTTTGATGTAACAATCTATTGCAAGTATAAATTTGATATATTTGTTACCTAAACATTCATAACTCTGGAGGGACCTAGTGAAAAAAAAATAATCACAAATTTTCCACTATTAGTGAGGTACTTATATTTCCCCATTGGAATTTTTTTGTGAATCTTCGAAGGATTCAGTTATTTTGAAATTGTTGTAAAAATAATCGGGTGGGGGTTAATATGGCCATGTCCATGTACATGGACAAGCTCGAATTTGAGCTTGTCCATGCACATGGAAAAGGCTGAATATGTTAAGCATTGCATGCTTACTGTATCTGTTGTGCATTGCATTGCATGCTTGTTGCTAATTGCTTACTACTATACCTCATACTCCACTACCAACTTATGGAAAACAATATTGTAATCATTATACTATATGTGATTAATAGTACGTAATATCTATAATTATTTTAGCTTCACTAAATAGTGATTAGGTATCATAAGTAGACCCATAATATCTAAGTATACCGTATCTTCTTTGAACATCATGGTTTTGATTCATAATATGTGTTATGGATTTAGAGCATATTACAAGGAGTGTATTTCTTGTTTTATAATTACCTTGGATTACATTGAGCTTATGTAAAAATGGTGTACATATTAGGTAAAGATATATGTGTTATAAAAAGGTCCATAGGGTTACAATTAACCTATTTTATACAAAGATAATGTATGTGTCTATCTTATTATGAAAACACTTATTTGATAATCAACTTCATAGTGATTACAATTTACATATCACAACTTTTAGATTTTACATTAAATATTTTAGATTTTAGATTTTAGTATTAACTTGTTATTTAGATTTTAGATTTTATATTTTGTAGTTTTAGAGTGTTGACATGGCCGTATTTGACCTTGTCCATGTATAGTGATGCAGACTCCCTTCCCTCCCGAGGCTGCATAACCTCCCGGTCTAGGATCTTTCTAACTACAGAGTCGAAAAAAATCCCCGAGTTCCTCTTTGAACCCAAATCAAATATACACAGGTCCCCTTTCCCTTCTGTGTGTAGGTCTGTCAAAACCATGGGCTAATTTATGCATGCTCCCAAAAAAATAGTTCAGGCATGATCTCCTTTGGCATTAACCTCTCCTTCATACAACCCTAGGTTGTGTCCTTGTGCTAATGCACGATTGTGGGCATGGGAAAGAGTGGTTTCAAACCAACCAACTTTTCTCCCCACAATCCTTCTCATGCTACCACATCTCCATTTACGAATATCATGGTTCCTATTGCGACCCACTCTAGAATAATTATCCTTTGCGCAAGTTATGGCCCTACAATCCTTCCCGTCCATCGATCTCTGGTCCATGGATCGATCAACGGCCACTATCAGATCTTGCGTCACCTATTGCATTTAATGACGGATAGTCCCTACTCACTTCAGGACTTTGACAAGTCCAATCTCCTATGTGTACAGAACATTAAGGCTCATGCACTTCCATCCGGATCTAATGGTTGTTGACCCTCTATGCTCAGATCCAATGGATGGGATCTGTTCTCTTCTCCTACGGTATCCTTGTTCGCTAGGAAATCATCCAATAGACCAAGCTTCTCCTTACAACCAATCCGACATTTATTGTTCCTCCTCCTCCTCATATTTAGACTTCTCTTGAATTGGAAGATTTCGAGAGCCTTAAAAGGTTTTCGGCCTTTGAACTTTCTCCCACGAACCCGACTATATTGGGTCTCTCTTACGCTTCTGAGAGAGTTATCTTTTCTGATATTTAGGACTTAGAATAAGTCTGTCACTCACACACTCCTTGTGTTATTTTTTCTAAGCTTGATCTCCTTGAATATTTCGATCTCCCACACAATCCTTGCGTTTTTGGGATTTCGTCAAACTCAGATCCGAAGGATTTCCTATAAAGAAATTCTTCTCACCCTCCTGGCATTCTCCTTGCTCGACGCACCCCTTGCAGAGCTCCTCCTTACAAATTGTTCAGTAACTCTGCTTCCTCCTAAACTCAAGACAATTTTTCTTCTGTGCACTCTTGCACTTGCTCGATACCCACCTGGCAGAGATCTACAGAGTTCTCAGTAACTCTATCTCTCTGTGCTCCTTCTGCACAGTTACGCCCCACCTAAGGTATTTAGAAACCTTGAGGTTCCTATTGAGTTTGAGATCGCTTTGGTACGCCCTTCTTGCACGTTCTTTTCTGACTCCACAGAGTTTAGACGCACTCTCCCTGCACTAGCTACAAAACCTCAAATGTTCTGTTGTGCACTCCTTGCACAATCTAAAGAATCCAGAACGATCTTATAAAACTCAATGAAGATAAAATATATCTATCTCCTACTACAAATGAAAAGTATCACACATCCGCAACATTCATTCATGAAAATACACAAACAAACGATATGCAGGAAAAAATTATTTTCTATTATCTCTATGTGTCTATACAAATGTTTACAAAAACTGGACTTCAACAGAGTCCCAGTTCTCTCAAGCTCTCCTAATATAACTCTATCCTGAGTTCTACTTCTAAGACCTCTCTACCCGAGATCTCTTTCTCAAGTCTCCTAATTACAAAGTGATGGATCTACGAGCATATCCTCACCACTGCCTTAGTGCTATCACTCTCTCAGTTACGACACCATACTCCTATGGCTACATTACATGAATGAATGTCTAGACCTGACTACGATCTGGACCTACTACAGGAAACCATTTAAGGAAACCCTAACCACTAGATGTACAAAGGCATGTACTGGCATTTATCAGCCTTGAAACACACAAAAATCTGTATAGGATTATATTCAAAATTTAAAAATGGGAGGGTCGGTGCCTCTCCCTTTCTCCATTGCGTGTCTGCATATTGGCGTGTTGGTGCATTTTTTGAGGTGGAGCGATGCTCCTGCATCATACTCCCCTGATGGGAAAATTATGATCTCCTGCTCATGATATCCTCTTCTCCTATGTTGAAATCCTCCTGGATCCCAAACTCTTTTCTGCAACTGTCCTCTTTCTCCTTTGCTTTGTTTCTACTGCTTCTTTTGTTTCTTCTCTACTGCTATGGTAGGCTCTTTTCTGTTCAAATTTCCTCTGTTGATTGCCTCTTGTGATGAATTCAACATCAACTTACTAATCTCCTCTATTACTTCGTCCAACTGCTACAGTGGTTGGCTCTTCTTATGTAGTCTTCTCAGTTGCAACTCTTCCTTATTAGTGGGTATATCATCTTGATCCCCAATATCATTTTCTTCTTCTTTTGTGGGCTTAGCTTGCCACCCTGTTGGAAACTTTTGTGGGCTTAGCTTGCCACCCTGTTGGAAACTTTTGTGGGCTTAGCTTGCCAATATCATTTTCCTCTTGATTGACCTGCTTCTTAGTCTCCTCCACTGACATGTTGGCTTCTTCTATCAGCGCCTCTTGCATTGGTTCAAGTCCAACTTCTTCCATCTTATCCTCTGGATGGTATGCTCCTCCATCTGCCTCCAACTTGACCTGATGGATGTGAAATATTTGCACCATTACCCTTCTCTCTAGGGATTCCAATTCTATATACATATCAACAAGGTCGATGGTGTCTATTTCTCTTTCTGTTGTAGGCTCCAGTGTTGCAATCATCTCTGTTTCCACTTCCTTGCTGGAAATTTTGAGCCATTCTTCTAAATTATCTTCTCCTTCTACTAGGGTAGACATTTGTGTCTTCTCCAATTCTTCCTCTTCTCTTTGGGAAACTTCAAATATCTTCTCCTTCATCATGACAATCACCACTCATTTTCCTCCTTCTATTGTTGCATCTACAACACATGCTCTGGTCGCAATTGAGCTATCTAGTAGGAATATCCGAATTCCCCCAATAATCAAATTACTCCTTTGATCCTCCTGCTGGATGGTGGAAGTATTTAAATTCTCATCATCTTCATTCACATGGTGTGCAAATATTCACCTATCATCACTCCTTGCTGACATTAACTCTCAACAGAGTCTATGAGACTCTCAAACAATCTCATCTCTTTCCCCCTGCCCACCTCGCAATTTGGGACTTCTCTTTTACCTACTTGTTAGTTTATGAGATCTTCATATGATCTCACATCCTCCTCATCAATGAGGTGTCTCCCAACTTCTGGCTCATAGAGGTGAACCACTTCCTCTTAATCTTTGAGGATATTGACATACCTCATCCACCTGTTTAACAGTTGTTTCTATCCTCTGGCCAACAATCTCTTCTGTGGCCACTTCACCTTCTTCTTCATGGACCACTCATATACCCAATGCACTTTATCATCTAGCTACATTTTTAATGTCAGTTTCTCCATCCTCACACTTATTTAAATGAGCTCCAGATCCATATCTAGATTTCATTTCTACTTGCAGCCTTCTCTTTGACCACGCTCATGGACTTCAGTAGCCATTTATACCTTCTACCTGCCCTCCTAGAAGGCCTATGTATTAATCTACATCTGAGAGTAATTCAGAGCATCAAACTTCTCTTTGTTGTTGAGCTCGTGAAACAACCTCCTCATAGAGTATCAATACTCTACCTTCCTTTCACCCATTATCTACATGAAAATTTCTATTTGTGATACCACCTGATGTTATCAAGTCATCTCCTCTCACTGTATCCTTGGTCTACTATCTGTAAATAGAATAACAGCCTCCCCCTCTTTCTCTTTCCTGTGAAATCTACAGATGAGAATTCAAGATCTCATACTACTTGCTGCAAACCCCCTTCCCTCCGTGGGCTACATGACCTCCCGTTCTAGGATATTTCTAACTGCATATTCAAATCAAATCCTCTGGTTCCTCTTTGAACCCAAATAAAATATACACAGGTCCCTTTTCCCTTCTGTGTGGAGGTCTATCAGACCCGTGGGATAATTTTCACGTGCTCCCAAAAGACTAGTTCAAGCGTAATCCCCTTTGGCATTACCTCTTCTTCATATGACCTTGGGTCATGCCCTTGTTCTAATGCTCAATTGAGGGCATGGGAAAGAGTGGTTTCAAACCAACCCGCTTTTTACCCCACAATCCTTCTCATGCTACCATGTATCCATTTACGAATACCGTGGTTCCTATTGCGGCCTGCTCTAGAATAATTATCCTTTATGCAAGTTATGGCCCCACAATCCTTCCCATCCATCAATCTTCGGTCCCTTAGTGCTTCCTTGCGATCAATGACTGCTATCAAATCTCCTTTTGTGCCATCTATGGACAATCTCATATCACTGTGGTATGTCAACACGTAACTCCCCTCTAGATCAATGGTTGTCATTGAGTTCTCCTTTCGGGCTTTGAGAATTTCAATTTTCAAACTTCTCTCTCCTCTATCTAAAAATATCTTGGAGTGGAAGATCTGCTACCATATGGCTCCTTGAATCTACGATCAGGATCTCCTCCGTGAGCCCAGCCTCCAGGAATCTTGATTCTGAATCTCCACAAGTTCCCTTTTTGTAAGCTCCTTCTTCGCATGTGAACTTGGACGACGTCCTCAAATGACCATGTGAATTCTTGTTAAATCTCACACACTTCCAATCCCTAAAATGTTGTGGGAATGTTGATCTCCTGATCTTGATGGTACCTTTGGATTGACGGTTCATATATATCCTCTCCAAATCTATGGACCATATATCTTCGCGATTCCGGACTTTAGGTATTTGAAATCTCAAAACCTCATCCCTATTGACTGGGTATCTCCAGGAGTGGAAGATCTGATGACACGTATCCTCCTAGATCAACGGTATTTCTCCCACTTTGGGAATTTGACCTCCTTAGCTAGATAAACGGTCTTGCGACTCCTTCCTTCATCAATGACCAAGATTTTCTACAGGTCCTCGGACCTTTCCTCCTCGGATTTCTTTCATAGTTATAGATATGGTGCCACATGTACTCCTTCACATCGACTACTGTTGTCATTTCCGAGACTTCGGTCTTTGGTGTTCTCAAATATCAAAGATCAAAAATCTCTGAAGTGAAATATTCTGGAGTGCTGGATATTCTGACACCTGCCTCTCTTGATCCAATGGTTTTTCAATGACTATCTAATGGCATGAATCCTCATCCTCCACGTGTCTCTTCAAAGATCCACAATCCCCGTTATTCTTTTTAGATAAACGACCCTTAATCATTTCATCCTTCTGCTCTTTGGAACTTTCTGAGACTTCTTTCCATAAAAACCTCGGAGTGGAATCCTTCGAATTCCACAATATTATGACACCTTTCCTCTTCCAGATCAAAGACTATCATTCGCTTCAGCTATTCATACTTTGGCAATTTCAAACCCTTCTCCTTCGCGTTCTCCCGGAGTGACTTCACCCAGAATTCAGGATCTTTCACCAAATGTCCTCTTGGATCTAATAGTCCAGCTTCTCTTAGGCTCTTCGAGCTTCAACAATCTAATTTATCCACTGAAACCTCACTACAACTTACACAAATCTCGCGATATGTTGACAAGTGTCCCTCTACTGTTCGATGACTCTTGGATCTTCAGGCTTCGAGTGTTTTAACCTTGTGTGCGCTCATTCCTCCCCAAGCATATTCACCTGAAACACACGATCTCTTGACGTGTGTCTCCCCTTTGATCTGATGACCTCTATCTTCTTTGGTTATTCGAGGTTCGAGAGTTTCAACTCCTGTGCACTGGGTTCTCCCGGAGTAATTTCACCCGAAAACTCAGATATTGCACCACCTGTTGCCTTTAATGAAGGACGGTCCCTACTCACTTCGATACTTCGGGACTTTGACAAGTTTGATCTCCTACATGTACATAGCCTTAAGGCTCGTGCACTTTCATCCAGATCCAACGGATTTTGACCCTCTATGCTCAGATCCAATGGATGGGATTTGTTCTCTTCTCTTGTGCTATCCTTGTTCGCAAGACACTGATCCAACGGACCAAGATTCTCCTTAGAACCAATCTGATGGTTACTGTTGCTCCTCCTCCTAAGCTTTAGACTTCTCCTGAATTGGAATATTTTGAGAGCCTTCAAAGGTTTTTGGCCTTTGAACTTTCTCCTGTGAACCCAACTATGTTTGGTCTCGCTTACGCTTCTGAGAGAGTTATCTCTTCTGAGCTTTAGGACTTAGAATAAGTTTGTCACCCACACCCACACACTCCTTTCATTATTCCTTTTTAGCTTGATCTCCTCGAAGATTTAGATCTCCCATGGACTCCTTCTGTTTCTGGGATTTTGTCAAACTCAGATCCGAAGGATATCTTGTAAAGAAATTCTTCTCTCCCTCCTGGCGTTATCCTTGATCGATGCACCCCTTGCAGAGCTCCTCCTTACAGAGTGTTCGGTAACTTTGGTTCCTCCCAAACTCAACACAGAGTTCCTTCTATGCACTCTTTCACTCACTCGATACCCACCTAGAAGATCTCTACAAAGTTCGCAATAACTTTGTTTCTCTATGCTCCTTTTTCACAGTCACCCCCATAAGGTATTCAATAACCTTGATGTTCCTCTTGATATTTAAATATATCTGGTGTGCCCTCTTGGCACATTCTTTTCTGACTCCATAGAGTTCAAACACACACTCCTTGCGCTAGCTACAGAACCTCAAATGTTTTGTTGTGCACTACTTCCAGAGCCTAAAGAATCTAAAACGATATTATAAAACTCAATGAAGATAAAAGAAATCTATCTCTTACTACAAATGAAAATTATCACACATCCACAACATTCATTCATGAAAATACACAAACAGACAATATGCAAGAAAAATTGCTTTTCTATTATCTCTATGTGTCTATACAGATGTTTACAAAAACTGGACTTCATTAGAGTCCCAGTTCTCTCAAGCTCTCCTAATCTAACTCTATCATGAGTTCTACATCTAAGACCTCTCTACCCAATATCTCTTTCTCAAGTCTCTTAATTACAAAGAGAGGGCTCTATGAGTTTATCATCACCACCGCCTTAGTGCTATCACTGTCTCAGTTACCACACCATACTTCTACGGCTACATTACACATATGAATGTCCAGACCTGACTACTATCTGGACCTACTATAGGAAACTATTTAAGGAAAACCTAACCACTAACTATACAAAGGCATGTCTTGGAATTTATCAACCTTACAACATGCAAAAAACTGTATAGGATTATACTCAAAATTTAAAAATGGGATGGTTGGTGCCTCTCCCTTTCTCCATTACGCCTCTGCATATTGGTGTGTTGGTGCATTTTCTGAGGTGGAGTGATGCTCCTGCATCATATAGGTACTAGCTCAAATGCGGGCCTATCCATATACATGGACATGGTCGAATATGGCTATGTCCATGTACACAAACAGGTGTGAATTCAGGCCTTTCCCTATACATGGGCAGGGCCATATTCGACCCTGTACATGTAAAGGGACATGCCCAAATAAGGGACTCTCCCTATACATGGACATGGCCGAATATATCCTTTTCCATGTACAGGGACATGCCTGAATTTGGGCCTATCCCTATACATGGGCAAGGTAATTCGGGCCTTTCCATGTATATGAACAGGGTGAAATATAGCCATGTCCATGTACAGGGACAGGCTTGAATTCGAGCCTATGCCTGTACATGGACAGAGTTGATTTATGTGTTCTAGGTTATTATGACAACACCTATTTGATAATCATCTTCATAGTGATTACAACTTACATATCACATATTTTAGATTTTAGATTAAATATTTTAGATTTTAGTATTAAATTGTTAGTTAGATTTTAGATTTTAGATTTTATAGTCTTAGAGTGTTGATAGGATCGTATTCATCCCTATCCATGTATAGGTTCATGCCCGAATAAGGAAATTTCCCTCTACATGGACAGGATCGAATATGGCCTTGTCCATGTACAGAGACAAGCATGAATTCAGGCCTTTCCCTTTACATGGAAAGGGCCATATTTGGCCCTGTACATGGACAGGACCGAATATGGCCCTATCCATGTACAGGAACAGGGAAATTCAAATATGTACATGTACATGGACAGGGCCAAATATAGCGACGACCATGTACAGGTACACGGGCGAATATGTTAAGCATTGCATGATTCTTGTATCTTATGCTCATTTCTTAGATAATAAATTTAAATTTTATGATTTAAATGTGTTATGGATATAGAGTATATTACAAGGAGTGTATTTCTTGTAGTATAATTACCTTGTATTACACTAAGCTTATGTAAAAATGGTTTACATATTAGGTAAAGAGTTATGTGTTATAAACATGTCCATAGGTTTACAGTTAGCCTTTTTTATACAGAGTTGATGTATGTGTTCTAGATTATTATGATAATTAGCTTCATAGTGATTACAACTTTCATATCACAAATTTTAGATTAAATATTTTAGATTTTAGTATTAAATTGCTAGTTGGATTTTGTATTTTATATTTTATAGTATTAGAGTGTTGATAGGGCCATATTCGGCCTTGTACATGTACACAGACATGCTCAAATAAGGGTATGTCCCTCTACATGGACTGGGCTGAATATGGACCTTTCCATGTACACAGATAGACCCAAATTTGGGCATGTCCCTGTACATGCACATGGAAATTCAGGCATGTCCCTATACATGGACATGGCCAAAAATAGCCATGTCCATGTATAGGGGCAGGCACGAATTCAGGCATGTCCTTGTACATGGACAGGGCCAAATATGTTTAGCATTACATGCTTGTTGTATCTGTCAATCATAATATGGCCCTGCCCATGTACATAGATGGGTCCGAATTAGGCCTTGTCCCTATACATAGACAAGGCCATATTCGGATTGACATTGGTGTTGAGGGAGGGCGGGCATTGGTGTTGTCGATGTTTGGTTTAGAATAATGTTAGTTTTTATGATTTAAATAGTTAGTGTTAGTATTCTCTCCCGGGATAGTCCATGAGACATATGATTAGTTAGTGTTATTTTATGATTTAGATAGTGCTATTTTATGATTTAAATAGTTAATGTTATTTTATGATTTAAGCACCAAGTTGAGATAATGTGTGATTTGTTTCTCTCGTAGGATGGTCCATGCGACCTATGTGTAGTTAAGAAGAGGATGATAAAACATTATAAGTAAATATCATGAGAATCATGTGGACATTTTTTCATTAAAGAAAAACTTAATTGTTGACTTTGTCTTGAAATCAACCTTGCTTGACTTACGCCCCCTTTAATTGTTGTGTGGGTTTTTGTTTTTTTTTTCTTTACCTAAAGAAAGTTAGCCTCGACTTTGGAAGAATTTAATTGTTGGATTTGTGTTGAAACCACATTTTCTTGAGTTATTCCCCCGTTAATTGTTGTATGGGTTTTTGGTTTTGTTCTTTGATTTTTCCTAAAGAACTTTGGATCCCTTCTCTTGACTTGTTTTTTTTCTTGTTGATTTTTATGATTTAACAATAAATATTTTATGTTATAAACTATTATTTGTTTAAATCATTTAATTATTTAATTATGTGGCTATGAACCCTCTAGGATAGTTCTTCTTAGTATTTTCCATCTTGTTGGAGATCTCTTCTTGGTTATTGTTAGGGGATTTTGGTTCTACTTGTTGTTATCTGTTGGATCACTAATAGAGAAATTTAATCATTTTTCACCATAAAATGCAAGTGTTATATCAATGTATCGTTATCATCCAATACTTACAAAGTAAATGAACAAATGAACAAATGAGAAATCACACACATACACAATACACAAATGTTTTACGTGGAAACCGAAAGCGAGAGAAAACCACATAATTTTTTTTTTCATATGTCTTTGAGAATTACATTCATTGGAAGAATCAACTTTCTTTGTTTTCGAGATGTAGCTGGAAGGAGGCTCCAACCCCTTAGTTTCTCACGCTACAACCTGAGGGAAGCTCCAACTCCCCAATTCTCTGGCTACAACCAGAAGGAGTCTACAACCCCCTAGTTTCTCAAGATACAACCTGAGGGAAGATTCAACTCTAAGTCTATAGCTACAACTAGAAGGAGGATAAAACCCCCTGTGTTATCCGACTACAACCAGAAGGTGGATAAAACCACCTATCCTTGCCCTATCCAACCACCTTGAAATATAAATTCCAAATGTATACAACCTGTAACAGTCACTAAATCAACCACAACCATTGTCAACCTGTCACTATCAACCTGTAGAAATAACCTGTAATAACATGTACTAATCAACCTTGCATCAACATGTACCTCAACCTATACCATAAATAAGTTCATCAACCATGCACCAAACCTGCACAAATAACCTGTCACAAAAACCTATCCAAAAAACCTATCACGACAACCTGTCTCATCAATCTTATCAACCAAATCAAATCTACTCACCAATATCAATCATTGAGACAACTCTCAACCATATGCACAATATCACCAAGATGGGCATCAATCAAGCATATCACAACTCATAATCATCACCAATATCAATATGTGTTTCTAATAATATGCCAAGGCAAGTATGCTACATCATCCATAAACCATGTGTCAACATTACTACTAACAAGTGCCCAACTATAGACCTCATGTATGTGCCAACTCATCAACTACTTATGTGAACCATGTACCCAACATGTACTTCAACCATATACCAAATACATACACCAATATAACCATCAAAATTTATCTAACAATTCATCACTCTATCCATAAACCAAATACCATAAACTCTTACATAAAACCATGTTCCACAACCTCATTGTTATGTAGCCTCAAGATAAACCAACAATTTCAGCAACACATCACAACCAAAATACCAATACCCATATGTCAAATACCAACAACAAAATACCAACTATATTCCTCAACAAATATAATATATGCAGCAATACTGAACATCCAATACCATCTCAAGAGCCAAACCCTAGCTCACAAAACATACCTCAAACAAGATGTGCCATATCTCTCATAAATAGACACCAACCATGTTGTTTCCGTGATTTTTTTGCCGCACTTTTTCTACCACAATTTTTCTGCTGTGATTTTTCCGTCGCACTTTTTCCACCGCACTTTTTCTGCCGTGGATTTTCTGCCCCACTTTTTCTGCCGTGATTTTTCTGCCACGATTTTTCTGTCGCACTTTTTCTGCCGTGATGTTCCTGTCACACTTTTCCTGTCCCAGTTTTCCTGCTGCAGTTTTCCTACCACACATTTTCTCTATCTATAATACCTGCCCAAATAACCTTTCACAAAATAGATATTCAATGATAGTCAGTAGGTGATTAAATGAGAGACCTTTTCCTCTTATTTATACTTTCATGTAGCTTCCTCAAGGGGTTACCTTCTAACCAACTTAACCGACTTTCCTTATTTTAGGGCTAACCCACTTCTAACCACTTGTCCACTTAGTAATTTCTCCATTAACTTTATTATTTAAATAATTTCTTTTGTATCCACTTTGACTTATAGTACACTCATCACTTCACTTTATTATTTACCTCCTAACCATCTTAAACCACTTTCCTTATTTTACGGCTAACCCACTTCTAACCACTTGTCCACTTACTAATTTCTCCATTAACTTTATTATTTAAATAATTTGTTTTGTATCCACTTTGACTTATACTACAATCATCACTTCACTTTATTATATAAATAATTTCTTCTTTGCAACCACTTTTTCTGTTGCAATTTTCTCTATCAATAATACTTGCCTAAATAACCTTTCACAAAATAGATATTCAATGATATGCAATAGGTGATTAAATGGGAGACATTTGCCTCTTATTTATACTTTCATGTAGCTTCCTCAAGGGGTTACCTTCTAACCATCTTAACCCATTTTTCTTATTTTAGGGCTAACCCACTTCGAACCACTTGTCCACTTAGTAATTTTTTCATTAAATTTATTATTTAAATAATTTCTTTTGTATGCACTTTGAATTATATTACACTCATCATTTTACTTTATTATTTACCTTCTAGCCATCTTAAACAACTTTCCTTATTTTAGGGATAACCCGCTTCTAACCACTTGTCGACTTATTAATTTCTCCATTAACTTTATTATTTAAATAATTTCTTTTGTATCCACTTTGACTTATATTACAGTTATCACTTCACTTTATTATTTAAATTATTTATTCTTTGCAACCACTTTGACTACCTTGACCTTTTGGAGCTTCTAGATGACTCATGAGGGTTCTTGAACTTCACATGGCCATTACTCTCTAACCGTGAGGAGTTTTGTGACATTCCACATACCAACGAAAATGTCATGACATGCACTATCCATCTAGAATAGTATTACCATAAAATATATTAAAACTCATACAATTATACATCAAACAAACTTGGGTCCATTACTGAAACATTTTTGCTACCAAAATTCACTACTAGGGTTTCTTCAAGGGTTGACATCAATGAAAACCAAACCTATTAATCAAAAATATCCCCCTTTGGCATTGATGGAAACACTTTGATGAAATATACTGAAGTTATATCGCGCATGCTCCCCCTGTGACCATAGTTCCTCTAGAACCATGCCTCTGTTCTCTGCATCTGATAAATCTACCCCCCTTTGACATCAATCGTAAAGGTATCTTTCCATCCAGGGTTGCTCCCTATAACTGAACTATCCTTGGGGATACTCCCCCTGACTAAACGCTTCCTGAAACTGATCTCGCAACTTGAATTGTCCTCTTTATGGTGCTTCCTTGTGTAAATATAAGACATATAAGATAAGAATTCAAAAGCATTCATTTTGAAGTAGAAATTACTCCGAGTCTCTAGCGAGTATACTCAAAGGATTCTCTTGGAAGTGGTTTTGTAAAGATGTCTTCCACTTGTTCTTTTGTTCCCACATATTCATCTCTGATGTTCTTCTCTCCAACCTGTTCCCCTAGAAAGTGATACTTGATTGGAATGTGCTTCATATTGGAGTGCATATCCGAGTTCTTTGAGATAGTGATGGCTCTTGTATTATCACAATAGATTGCAATGGGATCATCATACTCAACCTGTATATCTATCAGAGTTTGTTTCATCCATAGAACCTGTGTACAACATGTTGCTGCTAAAATATACTCTGCCTCGGTTGTAGATAAGGATATTGATGATTTTTTCTTTCTTAGCCATGATACTAAACACTCACCTAAGTAAAATGTTTCTCCACTGGTGCTTTGTCGGTCATCAATGCAACCTACCCAATCTGCATCTGTGTAGGAAATAAGTGATATATCCTTTCCTTTTGGATACCATAATCCAAACTCTTTTGTTCCTTTGAGATATCTGAAAATCCTCTTCACTGCTAATATATGTGATTCCTTTGGTGTTGCTTGAAATCATGCCACCTGTCCAACTGTCTGCATTATATTTGGTCTAGACTTTGTCACATATAGTAAACTGCAAATCACTGACATGTATTACCTCTGTTCTGTAGACTTTGAATCATCATCTTTGCTAAACTTGCAACTGGTTTGCATAGGAGTGATAATTGGTTTGCAATGTTCCATTCTGAACCTCTTTAACATTTCTCTGATATACTTAGTTTGAAAAATAAAAATTCATTGGTTGCTTTGACGTATCCGAAGACCCATAAAGAAGGATAGTTCTATGAGTAATGACATTTCAAATTCATTTTGCATATCCTTTTCAAATTTCTGGCTTAACTTGTCATCATTGCTTTCAAAAATAATATCATCAACATAAACTTCAATTAATAAAATACTATCTTGAGTTCCCTTGATGTAGAGGTTATTCTCTGCACTTCCTTTTCTAAACCATGTCTAGGATATTTATCCATTCTAGAGTACCATGCTCTATGAGCCTATTGTAGACCATACAAGGCCTTCTTCAATTTACACATGTAATCTACCTTCTCTGACAATTGAAATCTTTTTGCTTGTTCGATGTAGAATTCTTCTTCATCTTCTTCTTCTTCTTTGTAAAGTTGTTCCATTGATTCATTTTCTTCTTCCTTTAATTCTTGTCCACCTATTTCGTCAATTGTTACATTGATGCTTTCCACAAATTTGTTCAACTTCAAATTGTAACACTTGTATGCTTTCATTATACTTGAGTAACCAGCAAGTACTCATTTTTCCAAATGAGATTCAAACTTTCCCATTCTGCCATCTTCTCTTTTTATGTAGCATTTGCTTCCAAATACCCAGAAGTGCTTCACATTTATTGGTCTTCCTTTTCATAGCTCGTAGGGAGTTTTGTCATTTTTTTTTCTGAGCATTACTCTCTTTTGAATGTGAATTTTTGTATGCACTGCATGTGTCCAAAAATATATATTTTAATTTTAATTCCATTAGAATTGTTCAAGCCCTTTCCTATGTAAGTATCATCCATTATGATAATGTTCCTTTATATCTAAACCACTCTCTGAACCAATCTATGAATCCATGATCTCGTCCACTATCATATATATGTCTAAACCTATTAAGTGTTCTTATGAATCCATCTCTGTCCATACTATACAAGGCTCTATTGCACAACTGTCCATAATGTTGACCCATTTATCATTGTACTATCATGAAGTATTCACTACTACAATTGATTTTACTTCTGCTAACTGACAGCTCTAGATCTGTCTATTCAAACTTTGCAATCTACTCAAAGGATGGTTATTTGGTCTGTCACAGCTATCACATAGACTCCCCCTGTCTAATATTCATGTTACGTGGGAGTCTCTAAGCCAGATGGCTCAAAACAATTCCTTCTATGATGTGTATTCATCATTATCTTCATTGGTAGATTCATCATTTCTCTGAGATATGACTTCTTTATTTATGTCCGTGGATTCATATTTCGCTATAATTCCTGAAAGTACAATATCTTCAACTTTTTACTTATTTATATGTCCTTCTTTTCTTTCATTTTTTTTCCAAACCGTTTTGTATCTGACATCTTTCATTTTCTCTATAAAAATTTCTTCATCTCGTTTTATTACCAATCTTGCGATCTTTGAGGCCTAGTCTTTGTTCACTTGTTCTTCGTATTTTCTTATCCATACTTTCTTACATCTGATATCAATGTTCTCTTTCATGGAAGTATCAATCATGCTTCTACAATCACTAGTTATGTTTCCATAGTTATGACATTTGTAACATTCAATGTTACGTGGGGCCACATAGGGATTTTTTGCTTGAACATTTCTTTTATAAACCCTGTAATCTACAACCTTATGTCGAAAGTTAGTAAAATAAAAACAATGAACCTAAAATAAATTTGCATACCTGGGAGTGAATGATCTTCTATGTGGCATAGTCCTTCTTAATTTTTTCCTTTACTGATCATGATCATGATTGAAGCTTGTTTGTGGCTTGAACATGGATGGTCTTCTTGAAGATGTATCTTCAATAGTTTTCTTAGATTCTGGTTGACCATGATTCCTTCCTTTAAGTACTTCTTCATAACTCTTTATATTTTCTTCATTCTTATTTTCTAGCAACCTAGGGTGATTCTCTTCATTCTCTATAACTGATGTGGATGTTTATGTCTCTTCAACATTCTTGTTGATCTTGACGATTTTACTTTTCAATGTGACAAATTCTTCTTCAATATTATCAACCTCTTCTTCTTTCTTCATTATCTGAGACTTCATGAATTCTTCTGTTCTTTTTGCTTCTTCAAGATGAATTTTTAATGTGATTATTTCTTCTTCATGTCCTTTCACTTCTTGACCAAACTCTGCCTCAAACTGGTTTAGATCGTTATTTCTTTCCTTAAGATGATCTGTCAATATCTTCTCTGTCATTTCTCCTTCTTCCTTCTATGCTTCTATGTTGGCTTCCAAATAATACTTTTGATATTCAAAATTTTCTTCGATCTTTCTAGCCTCTTCTAGCTAAGTTCTTAAGTTCTCGATGACCTGTTGGGATTCCTAAAAACTATGAACACTTTCCTTTCATTTCATCAATTCTTTCTTGAGTGACATTTTTTCTTCTCTTAGTTCATCTAAAGAACTAATAAATTATTCTTCATAATTGTCTTCCTTTTCAATTAGTTTTTCTGTCTCATTTCCTTCATGGCATTTTATTTCAAGATGTCCACGTTTTTCACTATTAAAGAAAAACAAAATACCTATGGTGATTATGTACTCTTGATCTTCTGAATCTATTTGATATGGTGAACATAATTGTTCTTGATCTGTATCTGCATCTTCTTTGGCATTTTCTGAATCTGCGATGGGTGAATAATATATGTTATGTAAATTATCCCAATTGTTTTTAGCAGATGAACATTTACCAACCTTTTCTCTTACCGGATTAGGTAATCCTTCCTAGATGAAATCCATTTCTGTTTTTTTATTCTTCATCAATTCCTTCTTGGTTGCGGTCTTTTCCCTTTTTGAACCATCATTTCTTGTAATGACTGATAGCTAAATATAATGCCCCTATGCCTGTAAAAATACTTTCGTCCTTATGCTCCACATCTCATACTTTAAACCATTTTGACCATTAAACATTGGTACTCTATTCTCAGAATAATCGATGATCTCATTCCAGGGGTTAAATTGTTTCTTGACGGAACTGGCTCTGATACCAATTGTTGGATCACTGCGAGGGGGGGTGAATCAATAATAGATAAATTTAATCATTTTTCACCACAAAATGAAAGTGTTATATCAATTTAGCATTATCATATAATAGTTACAAAGTAAATAAACAATGAACAATTGAGAAATCACACACATTCACAGAACACCAGTGTTTTACGTGGAAAACCAAAGCGGGAGAAAGCCACATAATGCATTTTCTTATATGGCTTTAAGAATTACATTCATTGGAAGCACCAACTTCCTTTGTTTTTCAGATGCAACTGGAAGGAGACTCCAACCACCTAGTTTCTCAGGCTAAAACCCGAGGGAAGCTCCAACTCCCCAATTCTTTGGCTAAAACTAGAAGGAGACTACAACCCCTTAGTTTATTAGGCTACAACCTGAGGGAATCTGCAACTCCCTAATTCTCTGGATACAACTAGAAGGAGGCTACAACCCCCTATGTTATCCGGCTACAACTAGAAGCTGGAAAGAACCACCTATCCTTACCCCATCCAACCGCCCTGAAATATAAATGCCAAATGTAGACAACCTGTCACTATCACTGAATCAACCACTACCAATTTCAACCTATACCAATCAACCTTGCATCAACCTATACCTCAACATGTACCATACACAAGTGCATCAACCATAAACCAAACTTGTACAAATAAACTGCCACAATAACATATCCAAACAACCTATCACAACAAACCGTCTCATCAATATTATCAACCAAATTAGATTTACTCACCAAGATCAATCACCAAGAAAAATCTCAACCATATGCACAATATCACCAAGATGTGCATCAACCAACCATATCACAACAACTCATAATCATCACCAAGATCAATATGTGCCTCTAATAATATACCAAGACAAGTATGCTACATCATTCATAAACCATGTGTCAACAATACTACTAACAAGTTCCCAACTATACACCTCATGTATGTTCTGACTCATCAACTACTTGTCTCAACCATGTACCCAACCTGTAACTCAACCATATACCAAAGACATACAACAATATAATCCTCAAACGTTATCTAACAATTCATCACTCTATCCATAAACCAAATACCATAAACCATTACATCAAACCATGTGCCACAACCTCACTGTTATGTAGCCTCAAGCTAAACCAACAACTTCAAAAACACATCACAACCAAAATACCAATACCCATATGTCAAATACCAACAACAAAATACCAAGTATATCCCTCAACAAATCTAATATATGCGAAAATACTGAATATCCATTACCATCTCAAGAGCTAAACCCTAGCTCACAAAACATACCTCAAACAAGATGTGCCATATCTCTCATAAATAGACACCAACCATGTTGCTACCACGATTTCTCTGCTGCACTTTTTCTACCGTGATTTTTCTGTTGTGATTTTTCTGCCGCACTTTTTCGACCGTGATTTTTCTGCCACGTTTTCTGTCGCACTTTTTCTGCCATGATTTGTCTGCTGCACTTTTTCTTCCATGATTTTTTTGCCGCTATTTTTCTGTGGAATTTTTTTTCCACACTTTTTTTTCAGCACTTTTTCTGCCGTAGTTTTCATACCATGCTTTTTCTGGTGCAATTTTCTCTATCAATAATACCTTCCCAAATAACCTTTCACAACATAGATATTCAATGACATTCAATAGGTGATTAGATGAGAGACATTTTCCTCTTATTTGTACTTTCATGTAGTTTCCTCAAGGGGTTACCTTCTAACCATCTTAACCCACTTTCCTTATTTTAGAGCTAACCCACTTCGAACCACTTGTCCACTTAGTAATTTCTCCATTAACTTTATTATTTAAATAATTTCTTTTGTATCCACTTTGACTTATGGTAAACTCATCACTTCCATTTATTATTTACCTTCTAACCATCTTAAATCACTTTCCTTATTTTAGGGCTAACCCACTTCTAACCACTTATCCACTTAGTAATTTCTCCATTAACTTTATTATTAAAAAAGGTTCTTTTGTATCCACTTTGACTTATATTAAACTCATTACTTCACTTTATTATTTAAACAATTTCTTCTTTGCAACCACTTTGACTACTTTGACCTTTCGGGGCTTCTATATGACTCATGAGGGTTCTTGAACTTCACATGGCCATTACTCTCTAACCATGAGGAGTTATGTGATGTCCCACATACCACCAAAAATGTCATGAAGTGTATTATCCATATAGAATAGTATTACCTTCAAATATATTAAAACTCATACCATTATACTTCAAACAAACTTGGGTCCATTACCCAAACCTTTGTGCTACCGTAATTTTCTATCGAACTTTCTTCAAGGGTTGACATCGATGACAACCAACCTTGTTAATCAACATTATCACCCTCCTCATTTTTTTGTTGGTGTCACTCTCTTTATCTCCTTCCTAATGCCACCTTGTGTATATTGTCCTTCTCTTCTATTGATGGTGCCACCTATGTATGTTGTTGGTTAGTCTATTGATATTTTACCCTAAAACTTCTTCCAGGAAATTTGTTCGATGTGTCATGATGAGATATTCCCAGAGGGTTTGATCAATGATCCCTTGCATATATCTAAGAGGATAGAAACAACATCTCATGTAATATTATTTCTTGTTTTAGTTTTAAGTAAATTTTTTGTCAGTGATTGATTTTGTCAATGATTGTAAAACATATAGTTGTTCTAGTTTTTTCAATATATGTCTGTGATGCTTTAAACTTGTCATAAATGCTTAAATGCTTGTGTTATAAATTTAGTATTTCCATTGAATGTTTTTATAACTTATGAAATTTCATATTCATGAATTTTTAAAGGATAGATATTGAGGCGATATGTAGAGACATGAGTCTCCAAACATTCCTCGCAAATGCTCTAGGCTATCCCAAGAAGGATGAGAGGAACCTCATCTTCGATAGAGACTCCGAGTGACCAACAACAATCTAGTCAGAGGAGGAGATTATCAAATGAGTATGTGAATATATCATCTCGAGAATATGATGAAACAAGTGTTATGGATTCAGCCTTCTTAGATAGGTTTCACATTATTATTCCTACACATGAGAACGTACGGAATACATTAAGACAAGAAAATATTTTTGGTAATTTTCTTTGATTTTGTATTTTTGTGTATTTATGTTTATGTTATATATACATGTGTGTGTGTGTGTGTGTGTGTGTGTTTTATATATGTTTTTTTATTTTTTATGTTAAATTATGTCAAGTTAAATTTTGTAATTACTTTCAAATGTGTGTGTAGACAATGAGTTTAGTGCGAGGAAATACAATGAAAGAGAGAGTGGGTTTCATGAAGATTCTAATGTTGGTGAAGAGGGTGAAGGTGGATTTAGGAGGTGATGTTATCAAGAAACATAATATTACACATCTACATCCACCTATCCTTTGGATAATGGTGATGAGCTTCCATGGGAAGGGATTATTGAAGCAACGACCCTTGAGCAATGCTCAGGTGTTAAAAGTAGGTTGGAACACAATTTGAGGATATTGGATCTCTCTCGGGAGAGTAAGCAAAGATTGGACATTGTTTTGCATTTATTGCAAAACTTTATGGATACATATCAAAAGATAGGGCAAACCACTGACAATTTTATCGATTTGATAAGGAGGAAAACATCAGAGGGGATCGACCCTGATAAATGAGGTGTAGTAAAAAATAAAGTTTCAAAAGAAAACACAATTTCTATGTCCAATTTCAAAGATGGGACAAAGAGAAAGATGCTGAAGGTGCAATATTTTAAGAACCCCAACATAGCAGGACATCTGTATAACAAATTTTTGGCAGCATATGGGAAATTGTCATGGAACGATTAGGTTCCACATTATTTTTCTAGACACTTTTATGAAGATTTTTTCATGAGCATGCACCCTAATTATACTATTGTATCGTCTAATTATTATGGGGTTGGTAAATGACCAACATATGATTGAAAAGAGACATATCAAAATGCGACATTGTAGAGGCCTCCATGACCATTAGTAGGCTTCATCAGAGGTTGGAAAAGAGGCTAGGAATGCAATAGGGGAAAAATTGGAATCGACTTTTTATGGTGTTGATGTTGGTATGAACCGTTAGCGAACAAAAGCTAATTCTTGGGCCATTTTTTATTATAAAACAAATGAGGAGTTAGATACCATGTCAGTAGAAGATCTTAAGGAGTATGAAAAAAAAAATTGTGATGGTTAGAAGGAAATTAGTCAGAATGATGAACCAAAAAGATGATTGGTATGCAATCTAGTTAGTAAATTTTTGATGCAGTTGAGGATAGTTTACTTCTAATTGTAGATATAGATACATATCATTGTATATATAGAAATAATTGAGTTGTTATTGTCATTAATTACATTTTGGAGATATGTTAAATGAATCTCTAGTAAATAGGGGACTTGATTCCACAAGTTTAAATTGGGATGGGTTGAATCAGGTATGCGTTTTCTAATATCCACAGATGAGCACTTTAGTTGTCCAATCTCCAATATTTTGAATAAGATCAACAACATGACATTTATAAATTTGTATAAATGTAAACAGATTGAATCCTATATTTATTTCTTAGTTGTGTTGTTCACAGATCCATATTCCATCTCCTACTACTTGGGTAGGTTTATCCCAATTCTCATTGGGAGAGTTTAAAGAGGGTGGAAGTTCAAAAGTATCATTGCATGTTGAAAACAAATTTAGCTATATATTAAAATTGCAAATTTTCATTTAAATTATTAATTTAAAAGAAGAATGTCTTAAACAATATTTAATTTATTGAATCATAGGTTGGAACATCATAGGAAGTACATGTTCCAAAATTTAAAACTACAATTTAATGTGTTAAAATCATTTAAATTTAATTTTCAAATTTTCAAATTTGAAATGTGTTATATAAGGGAATGAGGAGAACAGAGTACCCGAGAGTGTGCCTGAACAAAATGTGGATATGAGAGTGCGAGAGATTGGGATTGAGAAGGGAGCATCCATACTTGAGAATGATGTGTCTATTCATGATGATTCATAAATGTATGTTATTTTCACATTAGTGAGTTTTAATTTGGTTTTATGTTGGGATTTTATATAAAAGTGTTCAAGCTTATTTTTGTTGAGTAAGATTATATTCTTTTACTATTTTCAAATTTTTGTTCCCTCAAATTTTTAGTTTAGCCTTTCCTATTCACAGGGTTACTAAACTAGTGTCTATATAACTTTTCAACACTTTGATCAATTATTTTGAAATATATAGAACCCCTATATATAAGATTATTGTTGTCTTAAATGGTACATTCAAGCTTATTTATGCTTAGATCATGATGAAGACATAATTTTGAATTTGAACATTTGATTATTTGAGAACAAACTCTATCCCACATCAAAAAAGGGGGAGTTTCTAAATTTTCTTCGATTGCATTCCTTTCCTTCTTGTCTAAGAATGGCGTAGCATGGAAATTTATGTTTTCGACATACAACAAGGTGAATTCTTTCTTGCGAGGTTATTGTCAAACTCTTAACTAAATTGGTTACTAACCACAAAAAACAACATTCAAGTAGATCTACAAATAAGCTATGTACATGCATGATCTCACTTATGTTTAGATTATGATGAAGACATATTTCAAAGATAATTTGATTATATGTAATAATAATACATCCCAAAGATGAAATATTTAAATGATTTTTTAAGATTGACTTAATATATGTGTAGATTTTCGTTTTCTTCATGTCCATGAAAGATTATATGAGAACATTTATTCCACCGCAGAAAGAGGAGATAAGTATTTTCTGGAAGAATGGTTTTTAAAATGGAGATTTGTGAACTTTCATAAATATAATTAATTTCTTGGAAGAATGGATTAATATGGATATTTATGATTCATTTAATTTGTTTCATAGATATAAGTAATTTCTTAGAAGAATGACTTAATATGGAGATTTATGAGTTCTCTAATCTGAAAGGTCATTTGAGGGCATTTTATTATATGAGAACTTATTTTCCACTATAGAAGAGGAGAAAAGTATTTTACTGCTGGGGAGATACGTATTTTACTACTGAGTAAATAAGATCACCTGGCATGAGAATTTCACCTGAAGAATTTGGGACTTTATCCACGAGGAGATAAGTATTTTATTGGAAGAATGACTTAATATGGAGATTTGTGAACTTTCTGCATACACAACTATATTTATTTTCAAATTATTATCTGTAATATCCCCGGCCTCACACCATTCAGACCATGCCACTCCTCAGATGATTTACTTAGCTTTGAAACCGTCTTTGTAACATTCCCATCCTTCAACATGCCATGCCATGCTACTCGTGAACACTCTTTCATGCCGAGATACGAATTTGTAACGTCCGGGACCATTCATGCTAGGCCACGCTACACTGGAGAACACATATGTTCTCTGTGTGGAACATACTGTAACATACTTAGTGTTAAGAACCAAATACTGATCTGAAGATATAATCAATACAATTACTAAATACACAATAGATCCACAAAGCAAGATAGAAGAAACCACACAATATTATTACCAAACCCTTGAGGTAGGGCAACACCATACAATGGATGCTATTATGGAAGGGATCCTCTCCCGTTCACTTGCCTCTTCGAGGGGGCATCCTCCTATTGAACTACCGCGCCAAATACAATAATTATCTTCATGTCTCATTACATTGCTTGAACCTCTTTATATAGTGCTACCATCACCTAAGAACATTCTAGAGGAGGAATCTTCTAGAAGTAGAACCTTCTAAGAAATCCTCTTA
>ML777343.1:1593304-1612868 GCA_009831015.1 Picea engelmannii | reverse complement strand
TCGATTGCATTGTGAGTTGTCTTCCCATTAGATATTCTCAGTTATCCCATTGATCCACACTTTCATTATTCATGATTTCTTAAGTTACCAAGCATCCTTAGCCTACAACCCTAAGGAGTTTCTTGGAGTGATAACAAAATGGCGTCGTTGTCGGGGAAAGGAGATTGAAGCTCAGCTTCCTTGGGAGACGACAAGATCCAGCTTTGATGATAGACAAAAATTGGACATCATTTGGTTGTATTCATCTATCTGGCGACTCCATGAAGGACGGATTTGTTGGCGACTCCACTGGTATATAAATGAATCCGATCTTAGCAAAAAGGTATGCGTTCTGCAATTTCTCAAGTATGTATGGTTACCCTCATCCAGTACCTACTAGAGATGAATGGGAATGTAGTATCCCCATATTTTGTGGAGAGAAGTGGGAAGTACCAGCTGAACATTTGCTAGATTTCCATGACTTCATTGACCGGCTTGAAATTGTACATGAATATGTTCAAATTAAGTTGTTCAAATTTTCTTTAGAGGGAATTGCTCTTGACTGGTGCCAGTCTCTTCCAGATGCAAGTGTCTGCTCTTTGGCTGATTTTCATGCTGCCTTCCATGTATTTTGTAAAGAACATTTTTGGATGACCTTCTCTATCCTGAATGCTATCATGATTTCAATTTGTTGAATAAGAAATCAGATAGTTATGTGAAATATGCTACAATAGGAGATGCTTCTCATCATGACCAAGATATTGATGATCTACAGGATGATGGCCATAGTATAGATGTTTTAAACAGTACACCAAATACATCCACTATCTTAGATTGTTATCAAGATCATATTTCCTCTTTTGAAAACTTAAAAAGTGAAGAGAAAATTGACAAGACAACAAGTGACAGTTTCAGATATGCAGAGGATCATGAGGGCAGCCTACTGTTTCAAGATTTGCAGAGACTGGAAATTTGCAGCAGACGTGAAGAAGAGAAAAAAGAATCAAATCAGCACTACATAATGCATGTTTCTTTGATCGAAGTTAAGCAATTTACAGTTGACATGGAGATCGGTGGAAGCCATCGACAACAGCATGTCAATCTTCAGTTGGAACAACTTCTTAAAGAGGTATTCCTTGACGTTTTTAATGACCCTATCGTGATTATTTAGAATTTATGAACAACATAAATGTCAAAATATTTCCTTTAGAAGAAGGATAGTTCTTTCATCCTTTTAAAATGCATTTCTGCATTATGGGCATTCCTTTACTTTTTGGGCCTAGATCAAGGAGGTTATCAGTAAATCATCCCCTAACATGGCTTCATTGGAAGCATGACTTCAATTAATAAGAGCTAGTACTGTTGGTTTAGATGTAGGAGTAGATAAAAAAATAAGCTCATCCTACGAGCATGTAGATCGCTTTCAATCATTGTTGAATAAGAAGAAAAAACATTATTGAAATGGGACGAGCAAAGTCAGTTGTTCCTCCAAAAGTGATGTGAAAGTGCGATGTGTATAAGTCCAACTGTATGTGAGTATGTTGGGCTTGGGCCAAATGAAAATGGTGGGTTTATTGCAATAGACTATGAATAATCAACCTTAATCCTATGTGGAAAATCTTTCTCAGATATTTCTGCCTTGAAGGGAGCACTAAAAGCTGCAGCTACACCAGCAATATCTGCACGCAGTGCCCTTCCCCTACCTACTTGGCTTATTGCACATGAGAATCCATAGTTTTGTTATTTGCATCCGAAAAGACAGTTCAGAGTTTCCCAGCTCTACAGAAAGTCTTAGTTTCAAATGGGGAAGGTGTTGCTTTAGGTCTTGATGGAGTAGAAACAATTTTTAAAAGTAAAGATTCTAAAGCACCAAACCTTTTCAAATTGCCATCTTCGATAATCATGCTTGTTGCTGACAGTTCAGGAGTTATTCCTTCTATATCCAAACTCACACCTGGTCAAGCCGCCTATCACTTTTTGGCTGGCTACCAAAATGGAAACTTTGTGCCTGCATATGAGTCAGGTCCAATGTCTCTTGATCCTGTCGTAGTTGCCAAGGAGCTTTCCTCTCAGTTAACAATTTTTCTTCCTTTCTAGCCAATGCTAATGTGGGGAAGAAACATCTAACAGGTGAGGAGATCTTGAAATTGATGGAAGCAACTCTTATGGAGAAGTTGCCATCAAGTAAAGGATAGATAGCAAAAGCAGAATTGTGGACTTTAAGAATACCCTTTTGAGCATGAATTCTAATATTGAGAGTAGTGTGATTGAGAAGGGAGGTCGTGGAATTGGTTTCCAGCTTGATTATGATGAGAAAGACAGTAGCTACACAAAGATCAAAGGTCTTGTCAATGAAGAGCTAAAGCAATATTTTCAACCTAAGTTCCTGATTCATCTAGATGAGATGATTGTGTTGAGACAGCTCACAAAGACAGAGGTGAAAGAGATTGCAGATATAATGTTGAGAAATACCACGTGGACACTTTCTAAATTTGGTTGTGGCAAGCCACAGGTCAACAATAAAATTTAACGCAACTGTCAATTTCATAAGCTGCCAATATCTCAAAGATTCAGGTTCCAAAAATCGCGCAGGTGAAATCTCTGCATTTGTTTGAAACATTTGACAGATTGAAGGCATTGGGCTGCGTGGAAGATGAAGGAGGCTTTGTTACAAACATTCAGGAGAGTAAATAATGGCAAGATTGTTGGTAAATGAACGCCGAAACCTCAGCCAAGTGCCTAAACTGATAGCCATCATCATGCATTGAGTCTGCGTATTGATTAAGCAGAGCAAACACCCTAAATTCTTTCATACAGGCACGTAACTGAAGTTCCAGTTTCGTTTAAAGTGGCAACAGATGGTCAAAATTCCAGTTTGAAGAGCAAACTTATCATACATCTGTGCGTTTCAAGTATTGAATGGTTTAAATTCTGCTTTTGTGATTAAAGCCTGAACAATTTTTGCCTCAAATTTCGTTTACAGGTCAGTTGAGTCACGGTTTTTTCTTAACCTCTGCCTTAATTGATTGGATGTCACCTATATTCTCTGTGTGTTGAGATTTCGTCAATATTTGAAATCCAATTATGGCTGGTAGTTGTTGAGTCTATTTTCAACTGTGTCTTCCACTTGTACCCATAATACACACCCTATAATGGATGATGTGGAAGAATGTGAAATTCGATTGGAATATCTGCAAATTGGTGAACGAATTGGACTAGGTTCTTATGGAGAAGTTTATCATGCAGACTGGAATGGAATAGAAGTTGCAGTTAAGAAGTTTCTTGATCAAGATTTCTCAGGGGATGCATTAGAGCAGTTCCGCAGTGAAGTGTGAATCATGCGAAGATTGTGTCACCCAAATATTGTTCTTTTTATGGGAGCTGTCACTCAGCCTCCAAATCTCTCTATTTTGACGGAGTTTCTTCCAAGAGGAAGCTTGTATAGGCTAATCCACTGCCCTAACCTCCAAATAGATGAGAAGAGGAGTTTACGGATGGCTTTTGATGTGGCTCAAGGAATGAATTATTTTCACAGTAGCAATCCTGTAATAGTTCATCGAGACCTGAAGTCCCCAAATCTTCTTGTTGATAAAGATTGGGCTGTCAAGGATTGTGATTTTGGCTTGTCACGTTTGAAGCACCACACATTTATGTCTTCCAAATCAACTGCAGGAACGCCAGAATGGATGGCACCGAAAGTTCTTTGGAATGAACCATCAAATGAAAAGTGTGATATTTTTTGTGTAATCTTATGGGAGCTGGCTACTTTGTGTATGCCATGGAGCGGAATGAATCCCATGTAGGTAGTTGGTGCAGTTGGTTTTCAGAATCTTCACCTTGATATTCCCAAGGAAATTGATCTAGAGGCTGCAAATATTATTTCTGAATGCTGGCAGAATGATCCAAATCTACGACCTTCATTTGGACAGCTTATGGTTTCTCTCAAGTCTTTGTAGAGGTTACTTGTTTCACCTCAGTGAGAAACACGGACTTGTCCTTTTAACCACAAGAATAAGCCATGAGTATCCAGATATGGACAAGATGATATGCTCTGAGAAATCTTAGAACTATTGTTTGGTCCCTAAATCTAGTCGAGGGAAACAAATATTACATTAACAAAGGGAACGAGTGGTTTGCCCAGCAAAGTATATACTGAGAATGTGACCACTAGCGCATTACCTGGAAAAGTGCATTCTGGAAAGGTGGTGTTCGGTAAGATTGAAGATTATGTGGATGTGATTGGAAAATCGCAACTTGCTTGTAATGAGGGTAAATTTCTTTTGCAAAATAATAATATTGAGGCTAGGACATCTACAAATGCTAATGAAACAATTGCAGATGGATATTGCAATCATTCTTCTACAGGATATAGTTTGTATTCATCTGGTGTAGAACAGGTGGATATGGTTGTTGAGTATAGCCCTTTGGACCATTCGTCCACCAATTCCCTGCATAAGGGGGAACCTCAAAACAGACACACTGGTGAAGAAAATATTTTGCAAGAATCATTTTCTTCATTCCCCCTTTCTATAACACCAGGACATTCTTCTGTAACATCACATGGAATCCAATGCATTGCAACTACCAAGGAGATTGAAGCACACTCAAGCTGTCAGCAGGAGGATTTAATTTTTAGATGTTCACCAGATACTACATAAATCTCTTCAACCAAAAATCCCATTAGTACTGTGGAAGAGGCTAAAGATGTTGCACCTGTTTTTCCAGAAGTTCAAGGGTCTAGATTATCATAGAGATGAATGTGTGAAAAGTAATTTTTCTGTTGGGTTTGTAGCAATATCAGGTATGCCGGGTCTGTACTCTGAATATGGAAATGACATAAACCATGTTCCTGTTGAGGTGGGTCCAGATCTTCATCTAGAACCTGGGGAGCAAGTGAGAATAGTTGTTAAGGAAGACACTTTTCATGATGCATAAATCAAATTGGATGAAAATTTTCATATTGATAAAGCCAACATAAATGTTGTCCCCTCCAAAATGGCCAGTTGTTCAGAAGATCCACTTCTATGCCAGTCACTCCTTGAAAAATCTAGTGAAACTCTTTTAGTAGAGGAAGATGAATTTGATTGCAGAAGTGCAGCATCCATACCATCCAAAAGATCCCAAGACTTTGACAGATTGGATGAGGAGCAGCTCAGGTCAATGTTTGCTGACATTGAACCATTCCACAAACAGAAAAATCCGTCAAACCAATCAGCTTCTAATCATACTCCTGCTGCACTATCAACTGCTTTGGATAATAGATGTTCAGAGAGACAGACAATTTCTGATAACCCTTCGATGCCATAGATAACAACAGTTGTGCATTTGGATTTCCTTTTGTATGCTCTGCAGCTGTGGTGTCGTTGCTTAAATTATTTCGATATCTCTAACTTTTTTTTCCTCACTTGCTTAGCATATCAATTCTTGAATCAAGCATTGCAGGTCACTTGAGGTTCAAACATCAAGTGTCAACAACACTTTATCGAGAAGCTGCTGAATAATCTAACACTCTATGCAAGATCATTGCTACTCTGCATTATTTTCTTCTCAAAGATAAAATAGAACTTTCACCAGCGCATAAGGCAGAATTATAACCAGTTAGCTGATGAAAGGCAGAGCTTTCACCAGCTAATTAGTAAATCTTAAGGCGAAATAGCTGGTGAAACCTAAGATTGGCCAGCGAAGCACATTGGCGAGCCTTGGAAGGCTACCTGCACATATTAGAGGATCTAGAAATGCTTTGTATCTGAAGTTGCTGCTATATTGATACACGATCCGGAAAAGGTTTACAGAGACATGGTTGCAACCGGCAACACCCTCCATTGCTTGGTTTCCCCATTATGTTTATGTAAGGATGAAATATGCAATTGGTGAAAATACTCATGTCCCTCCTAATCATGGAAGATAGTCACGGTGGATGTGCCTGTTGACCTCATACTAAGAATTGGTAGCACTGTAAACAGAGGGAGGAGCTTCGTCTAGCAAAGCCCTAAGGTCTTTATTCTCTTGCAGGTAATCGAGATTCACCCAGTTTCGATTTTTGGGTAAGTTTCTGTTTTCGGTGGTTTAGGCGAGCTTGTGTGTGCTCATTAACCACTGAAAAGTCTGAATGACTCCATGGACCAATACTAAAAGGCACAAGGTCTGCTAGGTTCTTGGAGACCTCGCAGGGAGGTATCCATCCCAGTTGGAGCCAGATGTTAGCGATAAAAGACGCACCGACATTTTTGAAAGAACGATGCCTAATCTTGTAGAGAAATTTTTGATAGCTTCCCAAGATCCAAATGCAGTTCTGAAAGCACCATTGGAAATTTTAGGATTTGTAGATGTCGATCGACTATTTAAGAATGCAAAACGGACTCTCCATGACTGAGAAATTTGATTTTGAAACAATCTGCGCTTTCACCAGCGCAGAAGGCAGAATTTTAACTAGTTAGTTGTTGAAAGCTCCACCTTTCAACAGCTAAGGAGCAGATTTTCAGGTAAGTTAGCTGGTGAAAGCCTGTCACGGCCAGAATAGTCAAATTTTCGCCCAGATCAGGATTTTTTGGGTTTGAATGGTTTGAATTCTTCTTCAATAAGCTGGTTATGAATTATCAAATCAAAATCTGAAGGCCATTCTTGGAGATGAAAGTCAAAAGGGAATTTTTTGACTAGATTTGGTGATTTTCAAAGGGAAAAATGATAGGAATTTTTGGCACACATCATCAAATTTGAATTCCACTTTCAAAGGAACATATCAAAGAGCCTTGGAAGGCTAGGCTACACTTCATCAACTTTCAACCAATGTTTGAAGACCAAAAGATAGAGGTTGACCTCATCTTGAGGATCTCTCCTTATCTTTTGTGAATCAGTTTTGACTTTCTATTTTTAGAATATCAGATCCATTGTTTTAGGATCTGAAAACTAATTGTGATAGGCTATAAATGCCTCTTTTTTCTAAGAGACAGGGGTTCAATTTTGTATACTCTTTGGCTATTGTACTAAGACACTTATTTTTCAATACAGAATCAGTCCTCTTTTGTTGTTAATGACAGATTTCTTCATCTATTCCATGTTCTGTATTTTATTTCAGTTTAGCTCAGCTATTAAGAACTGTCATCTTCTTATTTAGCTCATAAACTTGAACTAGAGGAATTATTGATGGCTTGTATGATCCTACACACTGTTGTACTTGATTATCTAGATCAATTTTCTCCATTCCTTTTGATATTACTCTATTTGTTCATTGATTCCTAAAAGAACTTTTTCATTCGATTTCATTGTGATTTGTCTTCCCATTAGCTATTCTCAGTTATCCCATTGATACGCACTTTCATTATTCATGATTTCTTAAGTTACCAAGCATCCTTAGCCTACAACCCTAAGGAGTTTCTTGGAGTGATAACATATACAATCTCGATAATTTGTAGGATTAAAGTATAGGTCAATTTAGGTTCCCTAGATACAATCTGTAGGTTCTTCCCTAAAACTGTAAATAAGTCTTGGTAAACTTTATAATTCATCAAAGATATAACTTTTCTTAATTTAATGGACCGTGAAATTAAACTAAACTGGAAATCATTCTAGAATCCTAGATATTCATAGAGACATGTACTTTCAATGCAAATATAAAATTATGGAATGTACATGTCACTTGTTTAAAGAAATCAGAATGGTATTCCATCTTCAATTATCCGTTCATGTACTTGTGTGATAATCAAACACAGACTATTTGTTTTCCAATATATCAAATTATTTGCAGGATATGTCTTTGTTGTGGTTGCACCTGTAAACAACAATGAAAACATAAAATATTATTTGATGCAATGCACAGAACAAAAGATGAGGTTATTAGAAGATTTGGATGATAATGGTTTTACATATGAAAGAGGATCCATCGTATTGAAAGGATATTCTTTTCAAGAAAGCCATCAAATTGATACTCATGTTCACTTTGAAGATTACCAGTCAAATGTCATAAGTTCTCAATATAGTCATTTGATATGTGCAACGCAGATAAATTTAATAGAAGTTCAATCAAGAAAAACAAGAAAAGTTAGAAAATGGAAATGCCCAAAGCCGATCTATATGAGGGGGGGGGGGGAAGTGCATTAATAGAATAAATGAATAATGATACATTTTCTCTATTAATCCCCCCCCCCTATGAGGGTGTGTGTGGGGTGTGGGGTGAGGGAATTAATAAGGGGAATTATTAGAGAAATTGTATTATAATAGTACATTTTCTCTATTAATTCCCCCACCTCCCACCCTCATATATGAGGGTGGGGGGGGCGCATTAATAGATACAATATATAATATATATTTTCCTTATTAATGCTCACCTTGGCCCTCATATATGAGGGTAATGATTTCAAATATATTTTAATTCCATTCTTATCATATATTAATTACAAGCTTAAAATTACAACTGAAATAAAAAATGGAGCGGAAATAACAGAATCACGAAGAAGTAGCAATGCACAATATACAAAAAATTTATCCTAGGAAAACCCGAACTTGGTTGAAAAACCCAAAAAACGTTTCTCTAGAAGAAATTCAATCCAAGTTCATTAATAAATCACCAGAAAAGTGAATAGTTCTAAGCACACAAAAAGATGTGCCCTAGTCTGAGGAAGATCCCTCAAGTATGGTGCATCACTAGAATAACGTAGCACACCACAAAACCGACACAACTAGAAAATGGAAACTGCAAATGCAACTAGCTAATGCACACTAGAAGAGGAGAGTTGATGAGATGTGTAATAATGAAATGAATTTGTCTTTATTTATACTATTCAAGTAACATTAATTTACTAGCAGGGATGAATTTTCATTTTTTTCTTTTAACTTTATTTTATTTGTTTTGTTTCTTTTACAAGTGTTTCATCAATGCTTCAATGGAGACGACTTGATATTCATGTATTTTATTTATTTCTAGTGCAATATAGCATCTTATATAATGATCTCTTGTATTTTCTTATGGAGAATGATTTCCTGAAGTTGCAAAACATCAACAAGATCCACATCTATAGAAATGCGAGAAGGTACAATACAACATTTCAAAGCTTGCTTACAAAAAAATGATATTGAAGGACTAGTATCTTATAGAAATGGATTGGATACAAATTCATTGATATAAATGCATAATTTCAATGATCTGAAGACTTATTTGTAATGAATTTCAAAATCAGCTTCGATTGTTCTCCCACCAAAATAAATAGGCCTTTGGGGGGACATTTTATGCATACATTGGTTGTGAAAGTGGATCAAAATACCAATATAATTTTGGTCAAAGACAAAAAAGAATCCATACTTACATTTCAAATCAACTTTAAGATGCAACACATACGACATACTGTTTCGTGGTGACAAGCCTCTTGCTGGACATTTTTAGACACTTTTATGAAAAACACAAATTGATAGCATGAATAGTGAGGGAGATAATGAAAAACGAATGAAATATGAAAAAATAAAAAAACAATGGACACAAATAGGAAACAAGATTATATGAAATGGATTTGAACGAGTGTGTGGATTTAATATTGCTTGTGGTGAAAATTGTTTTGAAACCATTTGTTATTTAAAAAAATAGGAATAAGATGTTCCTTGCAACTGAAAAATAATTCCATAAGCATTTTCAAATGCAGTTATGCATAATGATCCTTTTGCAATTATATGCATAGAACAATATATCAAAATTGATATACGAAAATATGTCCCAATAGTTGGATATTGGCAAGTGTATGTTGTGCATTTGGCATTTCCATATGAGAAAGAAAATATGGAAGTTGGTCTTCTTGTTTATTCCTATCTATCCTATATTTGGCACATATAAATATGCATATGGTTTATTAAGACAAGTACTATTTTGACTAGATTTCATTCAGTGAAAAATATGAAAGATATTTAATCTAATTTAGTTCGAGACAAACAAAGACAATTTTTGTTTAGATGCATCACAACAAATAATAGTCCCAAATATTAAATCCAAGCCAGTACTATCTATGAAGAAAAAATAAAGAGAGGAAAATAGATAACCTGTTCTATCTTTAAAAAATTTGATTAGGGGCCAGCTTGTGACACAACAAAAAAAAATGGCATGTGATCTACAAGTAGCTAAATTTAAAGGAAAAAATGAAAGTGAAAATGTTATCAATGAAAATTTTCAATCATTCAGACAAAAGAACAAGAATAACATGAAAAAAAATAGGTTTTCTCATGAAAACAACAAAGAACAAGAAAACATAATTTTGATGATGGTCAAGAAAGCGTTCAATAAAAAGTCTTGTTGGCATGCCTATTTATATTTCTTGGTCTCTAATCAAAATTTCTTTAGAAAAGATGTAGTGAACAAGAAACAAATAAATATAAAAAAAATTGGCATTAATGTATGGGAAATAAAATTGAATAAGTGCACAGATGCCAATTTAGAAAATCAATACACTTGCAAATCTTGTCAAAAGAGCTTGTTTGTTTACGAGACCCCCAAGTTTGTAAGCCCATAACATATTAGATGAAACAAATGTATATGCATACTGATGCAACTAACCAAATTAAACGAAAGGCTAATATCACTGAGATTGAATTTCTTGCAAATTTAAGAGCTAGATAAACAAATATAGAGGAGAAAAACTCAAATTAACTAGAGTTATAAACAATGTTCCTAATGACATATCTCAGATTCAAGATGCTTTTCCTCATGAAATAAAAGAAACCATCTCAATTGAGGTGGTAATAAATAAAAAATCTATACTACACAAGTTCTTATGATTTTGGTCACATTCATGTACACATTGTCATGAAAGAATTAAGGTGTCTATGCAAAAGAGTACTCTATCAGATAGAGAAACTTTTTATAAATGAACATTGGAAAATAATTTTTAAGAAGAAAAAAGATGCATATGAAATTGACACTGATAATAAAATGGACAATGACACCAACAAAAATATTGAAGAGATAATAACAAAGACACTACTCCATGGGTTCAAAGACTCATATAGTATATATGATGTTCAAAACATTAAAATAAGAATTTCTCATGCCTAAAGATACATGCCATTAAAATTTTTCAAGATAGAGATTCAAAGGAAATGAGCTTCCCTACACTTTTCTATGGAGAAAAAGACCAGTGAATGTTACACAAAAATTTACATATAAAAAATTGTGTTTATGGGAAGTATTACACAAAGACTATGAGTTTACATACCACATCGCAAATTTAATTAGAAAGGTCATTTGCATTATTCTTAAACAAGTGCTCAATTGTATTTGGACTAGAATAAGAAAAGAAAAATTGAAGGGAAGAAGGTTAGTAGAAAAATATTTTTAGTAAAACACAAATTTAGATATTATATCAAATTCAAACATTGGCTACATGGATCTAAAACTAGTTCACACATCACTAGATTACTTTTTGGGTTTATGTAGGAAACTTTATGCAATGATACGACAACTAGGATCGCCTACATTCTTTGTATCCTTCAATAGTGTAGAAAATCATCGGAAACCATTAATCAATGCACTAGAATGTATAAAGATGAAATATGCAGAGACTGAAACACATAAATATGACAAAAACATAGAGATATAGTTATACTCAATTTCTATTAAAGATTAAATATGTAGAGACTATGAAATAAAATACCGAGTGAAATGCACTCACTAGAATAGTGGTAGCTTATCTCTGAGAAGAGATGTGATGGATACGCTCATTTTTAAGAACATGATTACAATGAGGCTCCAAATTCCTTTTTAACATAAAGCATAAATGAGAAAAACCTAAACATCCAAAACCCTAATCCTAGGAGATGAAACACCAAAAGGTTTGTGGGCCTTGATGGGAATAGTTGATACGTCAACTTCCCAAGGGAATAATATTTTCATACGATCTTTTTTGGGGGTCCTTGGTACCCCATCGAAAAGTACCATCCAAGGAGTACACATTATGTTTAGCCTAGCACCTACATTCAACTACATGATAGGCATTTTCATGCAAAGAAAACATCGTTTAGGGCCTCAAAATGGCCTCGCAAGTTTAGGACCCAAAAAAAACCTTAGAAAAACTTCCAAGATGGAAACTATATTTTGAGCCAGTGGAATAGGTGAGCGGCCATATATATCCACCTAGATCAAGTATTTAGTGTAAATTGTGTATAGCATTTGAGCTTCAGTTCTAGAAATTACTATTATTAGTGATATCATAGATATGTTCTATGTTATTTACTAGTGTATATTCTTGTCAATGTAGGTCTATTGCAAAATTTTCCTTACCTCCTACAAAAAAAACACAAAATACCATAATATTTTGTTTTTTCATTCATTCCATGAACATAAATGACTTCTCAGAAAGTAGATATTGAGATAGTTGAAAATAATGATAGTGAACGAACCAAATGGTACAATTATTATCACTTTGCGACAAAAAAATTGTTGACTTTGGATATTACTCCATCATAATAAAATGAAGAACAACAACAAATTATTTTATACATTACATTTTCATACAAAAAGAGAATTGATTTATGGATTATGTTAAAAATTAACTTTTGATATTGAAAAAATAATGAAAAAAATGCATTGTGTTCATAAGAAAACCAAATAGGATGTTTCCATGTTCTATATTTGACATATGCATGCAAATATCAACCACTGTTTTCTAAGTAGATATTCTAGTTTAATATGATCCTACTTCCATGACAACCTTGATCTCACAACCAAACTCACAATTTGTACATGTTGATATTGTTTGGTAAAATTACAACAACTATGAACATTAGTGACAACCTCATATAAGAAATGTTTCAGCATTTTTTTCCTGTAACAATGCTTGTATAATAGGCCTCGAAATAATAATAAAAAGAAATATTAATGAGGAGATATTGGTTAATGAATTGCATTGACTGCAACTACTATAGTTCAAAATATATCATTGGTTTGTCTTGAACATATACTAACTCCAAATACTACAATGAAATCGTTTTTGGAAGCAAATGATAATCATTCAATTGGTAACTTTGTAGAAATTGTTTCAGGATGTCATCAAAATAATCTTCAATTTGAAATGTATGTGAAAGATGGTGAAACAACACATGGTATTTCCAAAATAAACATTTGAATCTCAACATCCTTTTTTTTTTAGTTTGCTAAATTGCATCGTGCAAATTGATCTTTTTGCACATTCATATTTCCATGTTTCTTTGATAACAAACATTTATGTTTCTCCAATGTTTATTAGGTACACTTGAACGACCATTACAAAAAAATGTATTTTGAAGTCCAATGAACAACTCTGCATACTTTCCTTGAGCCACTCTATGATGACTCTACAAAGTCTTAATTACAAATTCTTGCAAAAACAAAGGTTCAAGAATTTTTTTAATTGCATGGTTACTATTCAAAGAGATTTACTTTTATAACTAATTTTTTTTTTTGTGATAGACTAACAAAATGGCCATGGTCCAAAAAATATATTGCAGGTTACTAGAGTGCTAAAGCTAGCTGATGTTTTTTTGTCTCCATTCAAATCATTTTGCAATGACTGTAACCAACTTATTAAAACAATAGATTTTCAATAGATGTCATGTTATACTGCACAAAATGTGCGCGTAAAACATCATGTTCATATGAACACTATCTAAAATGCACAATGCAAAAAATAGATGAAAATGTCAATTGCACTTTGCCAAGAAAGCTTTTGTACAAATTATTCCCAAAACTTGTGCAAATATCATATGCAGAATACAAACAAAACATCTCAAAAACTACTTTCTTGTTATGAGGATTTTTCATAAATGGAACCTTTACAATGACAATAAATATTTTTATTGTCAAAACAAATTAGCATGGTTACATTTGCATGTAAGTTCTTGTACTTTATATAATTGTTGATATAAAAAAAGTGTTTTGGAAATGATTTATATTTTCTGCTTCCAAAACTTATTTCTATTGAGAATCTTTGTCATCCTTACTTTTGCAAGGTTCTCCGATATTCTAAAATGAAAAAAAGAAGTATGGAAGAGCACTAAACAACTAGAAGATTATACATTGAGATGTTTTGAAATCACTTTGATCTAACAATCTGAACTATATGTTTTTAAAGAAACTCTCAAGTACAAATTGCTTCAAAAAGTCAGAGTTTGGTTAATAGTGTTTTAAAAAAAAATTGGATAATGTAACATACAAAATATATAAATTTTAATTGATAATAATCATAAATAATAATAATAATAAATAGTTATTAATTGTATAAAGGACACATCCTTTCATGGATGGTCACCATATGTTCCTTTAGATTCTCTATATATTTGGCACTCTCATTGTACATCTATTCATCATATATTATCTATTTTATCTCATTATATATATTCTTATTCAATATATTTATTGTCGAGAATGGATTACAGTTAGTCATTCCATTTATGATGGATGTCCGTCGTAAGAACCATATTGATTCTTTGGATTGGTATCAGAGCTTTGTTTTCGATCCTAGCCATTGGCTATACAAACTTGTAAGCTCATACAAAAAAAATAAAAATCGAGTTTCTCTAATTTATCCATGTCTTTGACCACATGAGGGAATTTTTCCATTAAAAAAAAAAAATCATAAAAAAATTACCATAGAAGAAATAATATTCCAGTTGCAAGAAATTATAAGTTATTACTAAATATCAAAAAGAAGGAAAAAAAATAAAGGAAAAAAAAAGGAGAAGAAAAAAGAAAGAAAGAAAAAGAAACAATAAAGAAAGAAAAGATAATTTAAAAGAAAAAGTTCCAAAGAAGAAGGAAGTGTAAATTAGGATTTTGGTGTTGGTGGTTTACAAGAAGATGGTTTTGGTAGACCATTTTCACATGGAAAAGTAAGAAGATAAGGTATCATGTCAAATATGGTGGAGTTAAATATATCCACAAAAATACAAGGAATATGTAAATAAAAAAAAACGTTTGAAGGATTATGATATTTTTAAAAGTGAAGAGGATCTAGGAAAGTGAGGGGTAGTTGACAGAGAAAAAAAATAAAAATTAATGTATTTGAAAGTTAAAGGATTTAAAAAAAAAAAAGAGTGAAAAGTGTATTGTTTTAAAAGTGGGTTCTTGAAATTCATACATTTATCAGTTATTAAAAAATAAGAAGTGAACTATGACATCTACAAAGAAAACAATTTCGACAAAATGTCCCTATTGCTCAAAAGAGGAAGAGTATGAAAGGGGCCTTATGAATGGAACTCTCCCTTGTCCATATTGTGAAAACTTTTTTACTTTAGTAGAAAATCAAGGTGACACACACCGGGAAGTGAAAATAAAAGAATTAGAGAAACAACTAATTCATTATCAATAACACAACAAAAATTTACAATTTCAAGTTGGGTTGAAGCAAATGCTAAAAAACAAAAAAGAGAGACAAAAAAAAATCTTTAGTGAAAATTACTAGAAAAAGAGAAAGAGATTTCTTACTTAAAAATAATAACCAAAATTTAGTGGTACAAATAAACTAGTCAAAAGATAAGAAACAAAGGGATTGGAAGTCAGAACAAGCTAATCATGATCTCATTAAGAAATTAGTAGATAAAGATGAAGAGAATTTTTGTTTAAAGAACCATAATCAAAGCTTGGTTGAACAAATCAAGAAGCTAAAGAATGAGAAGAGATTATTTGAAAAAGATGAAGAAATCTCTCGCCTGAGAATCCTTAATCAACAATTGCTTGCACAAATTAAAAGTTTAAAGAACGAAATAACAAAAAAAATGGAATCAAAAAAAGAAGACGACAAGTCAGGAAATAAGGAAGAAGTTTTACGTTTAAAGTGACATAATAAAGAATTACTTACCCAAATTAGAAATTTAAAGCATGATAAGAATTCTTTACAAGAAGAGTTAGATCACAAAGAAACAATGACTGAATCAGTTGAAATAGAGAGGCTTCTAGTTCAAAAAATCCAAAACTTAGACAAAGAAAAAAACATTGATCCAATTGAATTTCCAGAAACATCAAAAGTTGAAAAAAGATCCAATAAACAATATTCAGAAGAGATTTGTGTGCCTTATTGTCATCCAAATTGCAAGAGTAATTGTGACCAACAACAAGGTCAAGAGGAATCTAAAAAAATTTCTTCTTACCAACAACTAAACAAATACATTGAAAAATAACAAAGAGAAAATCGACAACTTCTATGAAATCCTAAAATAATAAATCCTATCTGAACAATCAATCATCAAACATTTCCAATGAAAGTAGATTTGGGATGGATCACTTCCAAAAAGATGCAGCATATTACTTCATGAATTCAAAAATTGTATCGTTTTGTTTCTTCTAGTGTCACAATTACAAAACAAAAGATCATGAGAAGTGAGTTCAAGTTAGAACAAGAGATAGGTCCTTCTCTAATCATGCTTTGAGGACAAAGCATTTTTAAGGGGAAGGAAATGTAACATACAAAATATATATATATTAAGTGATAATAATCATAAATAATAATAATAAATAGTTATTAATTATATAACGAACACATCTTTTCATGGGTGGTCACCATATGTTCCTTTAGGTTCTCTATATATTTGGCACTCTCATTGTACATCTATTTGATGTAGGAGAATCGCTCCAACTTAGAAGCGTGCTAGCATTCCAGCACATCAACGCACATTTCAGGAGAAAGAGAGAGGCATTGAACGTCTCACATTTTAAAATATGAAATCAGATCCCATGGGGATTTCTGTTGTAAGGCTTTTAATGCCAAGCCATGCCTTTGTACATGTAGTAGGTAGAGTCGCCTTAAATGGTTGTTTGTAGCAGGCCCATGTCATAGTCAGGTCTGGGTAAAGATTTATGAAACTTCAATGTAATAGATGAGGTTAAGTGAGAGAGGAAGAGCTCACAGAGCCCCTTTTTTTTCATGAGATCTTGTTTCAGATTTCATTAGGAACCAAAGCTGAGAAAGAGGGAAGGGTAGAGAGGCCTGAGGAGGTATTAGATGTTCTGAGAGAGAGAGCTTGAGAGAACTGACACTCTGAGCAGTACGGTTTTTGTAATCATCTGTATAGATACACAAAGATAATAGAAAAGCAGTTTTTCCTGCATATTCGTGTTCATGTATTTATGTTTCATGAATGAATGTTGTATATGTATGATAGATTTTGTTTACAGTAGGAAGATAGATTTATCTATATTTGATTGAGTTGTGTAATATCATTCTGGTTTCTTTAGGTTGTGCAATAAGTGCACAACAAAACGTTGGAAGTTATGTAGCCAGCACAAGGAGTGTGCATCTGAATCTCTCTGTCGAGTTCAGAGAAGAACATGCCAGGCAAGCACACCTAGATAGTTTGAAAACATCAGAATATCCTCATAGTTACTGAATACTCGGGAGGGGAGACTGTGCAGAGAAGGCACAGAGAGACAAAACTACTGAAGGTTTTGTAGATCTCTCTCAATTGGGCATCGAGCCAGTGCAAAGAGTGCACTCAAGGAAATCTATTTTGAGTTTAGAGACAAGAGAAGTGTGGGAGAAGACACTTACAGAGTTGTTGAATACTCTGTAGGCTCATCAAGGTGTTCTTGAGGAAGAAGTTTCCAGGAGGGAAATTATATCCTTTCAAGGAGAGAAAGGAAAAAAAGTTGTTAAATACTCTGGAGGAAGACCTGTGCAAGGAGTGCACTAGGCCAACACTTGGAAGAAGTGTTAAGATAAATCCATCTAAAGAACAGTAAGAGTGTAAGAAGTGCATACAGAGAGGACTTGTTCTAAGTCCATAAGCTCAAGAGAGATAGCATTTCTAGAACTCGGGCGAGACCCAAAGTTCCAAGGCTCACAGGAGACAAATCTAAGGCCGAGACCTTCGAAACTTTGAAAATTCTTCCAAAGCCAGGAATTATTACAAGCTCAAGAGGAATATCACAACAACCGTAGGTCAGATGTGGAGGAGGAAATATGGACTATTGAAATCCACGTCCAAACTGTAAGTTTTAAAGATGTGAAGTAAAACAATGTATATAGAATCTTAAGCAAAATAGAATTTAATCAATGGCTCATTCACATAGTACAAACAAATTTATAACAGAAACCCTCAACTGGGAAAACCTTTCTTATACTCATTATATCAAATTTCACCATTCACTATACAATATATACAATGTTTTTAGGTATTTTGTAGATACCAAAACCCTAATCCCTAAAACCAGGATTATTTTTAGTAAACCACTAAAAATAGCAAAATCCGTAGATGCAATTGTCATATCTAACATGTCCACACACACACATGCAAATAATATAACACATACCCAACATTCTCCCACTTGTTGTTTTCTTTGCATCCAGGGGTCCAAGGGATTATATAGTCAACAATCCAGGGCAGTAATGCCCATTGTTAATCTACACAAGGAGAAATTTTTTGTGCTCACAGACTTTGTCAATGAATCTGCAACATTCTTCAAAGTGTCAACCTTTTCCAGCAACACGTTCTCTTCCTCAACCATGTCTCTCACAAAGTGATACTGAACATCAATATGCTTTGTCTTTGAATGATATGTTGGATTCTTTTCCAGGAAGATTTCACTATGACTGTCATAATCTAATCTCACTTCTTGTTGTACCAACCCAATACCTGAACACAATCTTTGTAACCATACAAATTCCTTTCTTGCATGAGTGGTTTCCATGTATTCATCTTCTGTAGTTGAGAGTGCCACTACAGACTGTCTTTTTCTCATCCAACTGAGTGCTCCTCCAAATAGGTTAAACACATACCCACATGTAGATATTCCACGATCCAGATCTCCAGCCCAGTTTGCATCAACAAAGCCATGTATGTCCACCACTCTGTCCAATCCTGGTCTTCCTTGGTAGCACAATCCATAACTGGTAGTGCCACGAAAATACCTGAAGACCCTCTTTACTGTTGTCCAATGCTCCTTCCCTGGTTTTGACATATACCTACTCAAAACTCCCATTGCATGTGCAATGTCTGGTATAGTACAGACCATTGCATACATCAAACTCCTAATTGCACTGCCATACGGAAAATGGGACATGTCCTCTTCTTCTTCCTATGTCTTGGGACACTGATCTGCAGATAACTTTACACCTATAGGAATAGGAACCTTGACCAATTTACTTCCATGCATATTAAACCTCTGCAATATCATCTCAACATATTTTCTCTGATTCAACCAGAGTTTCCATTCCCATACTGAAATTAGCAACACTAAGATCCTTTCACGATCTCTTTTAATCTCCATTCTCATAATGAATTTAGCAGCATCGAGATCCTTCATGTCAAATTTGGAACATAGTTGCAATTTCACCTCCTTGATAACATCCATGTTATTTCCTACCAACAACATGTCATCAACATACAACACTACATAAATGAAGTGATTACCAACCTGCTTGGAATATACACAGTGATCAACCCTTCTTCTTACAAATCCCAATCCAAGGATGTATCTGTCAAACTTTTGGTACCACATTCTAGGTGATTGCTTCAGACCATATAGTGACTTCTTTAGCTTACAGACTAGCTCTTTCTTTCCCTTCACTACAAAGCCTTCTGGATGCTTCATGTAGATTTCTTCTTCCAGATCCCCATGTAGGAATGTTGTCTTCACATCCAT
>ML777343.1:1571463-1593164 GCA_009831015.1 Picea engelmannii | reverse complement strand
CTGGATGCTTCATGTAGATTTCTTCTTCCAGATCCCCATGTAGGAATGTTGTCTTCACATCCATCTGTTCCACTTCAAGATCAAAAGCAACAACAATAGATAAAAGAAATCTAATAGAAGTTAACTTAGCAACATGAGAAAAATCTCACAAAAGTCAATTCCCTCTACCTGGGAATAACCTTTTTCTACTAATCGAGCTTTGTATTTCTCCACTTTACCTTGTGCATTCAACTTCTTCTTAAACAACCATTTTCTACCAACAGATTTTCTTCCAGCTGACAACTCAACTATATCCCATGCCTCATTCTTATCCAAGGCATCCATTTCTTCAACCATGGAATTCTTCCAGAGTTTACTATCCTCTCAATTCACTGCTTCCCTGATAGTTCTGGGATGATCATCAGTAATAGATAAAGCAAAATTCGAACGAAAATTAGGTGGACTATAGCTTTCTGGTTACCTTCTATCTCTCACCGATCTCCTTAATACTGGGGTATGGGGTTCTTCTTCTTCTTCTGGTTCCTCTTCTTCAGATGATTTAGATTTTGAATCATCTAACTCAAGATCTATTTTCTCAGGTTCATCTTGCGTTGGTAGGAATTCATGTTTGGACACATCTTTTACTTCTCTGAAAACAACATCTCGATTGTAAACATTTTTCTTGGTTTCTGGGTACCAAATCTTATAACCTTTCACACCATCTTTATAACCAATAAAGATACACTTTTCAACCTTTTTATCCAGCTTACTTCTATTTTCCTTTGGAACATGTACATAAGAATCACAACCAAACACTCTAAGATGTTGAAGAGAGGGTTTCTTTCTAGACCATACCTCATGTGGAGTTTTATCATCCAACACTAATGAAGGCAATCGATTGACCAGGTAACATGCTGTACCCACTTTCTTTGCCCAGAATTCTTATCCTGACCCGACACCGTTGAGCATAATCCTTGTTTTTTCCATCAATGTCTTGTTCATCCTTTCTGCAACTCCATTCTATTGAGGAGTTTATGGAGTAGTCTTCTACCTTGCTATACCACACTTCTTACATAATTCTTCGAATTCATTTCTGCAGAATTAGCCACCATTATCTCTTCTCAACACCTTTATTTTTTTCTCTGTCTGATTTTCTACCAGAGCCTTAAACTCTTTAAATTTATCAAATAACTCATATTTCTTTCTAAGAAAATAAATCCATGTGTTCCTTGAAAAATCATCTATGAATGAAACATAATACACAGATTTACCTAGGGATGGAACAAGAACAGGTCCAAACACATCACTGTGTATCAACTCTAAGATCCCTTTCTCTCTTATAGCACCAGATGAGAATCTTACTCAATTTTGTTTAGCATATATGCAATTTTCACAGAAATCAAAATCCAGAGTGCAATTAGACATACTTTCAACCATACCTTTACCATGTAGTGTTCGAAGGCCCCTTTCTCCAATATGTCCCAGTCTTTGATGCCATGGTATGGTCTTCTTTCCAGGGACAATATTGGTCTTGTCTTCTTTATTTCTTTGTTCAGGGACAACATAACGGTTACACCCATTAGTATAGGTGTTTCCCAACAACTTGTACAGAGTTCCACATTGAACTCCCCTCATCGACACCATTCCTCCTCGTACCATCTTGCAAGTGTTCTTTCCAAATATAGTATCCACTCCTGCATCATCCATATTGCTTACAGATATTAGGCTCCTAGCTAGTTTTGGAATGTACAGAACCCCAAGGAGAGTTCTAATCCTTCCATCTTTTAGCAACAACTTAATCGTTCCACATCCCAAGATTTTTGTTGTTGAGTCATCTCCTAGGAATACATCACCACCATCATATTTTTCATATTCAAAGAACCACTCCCTGTGAGGAGTCATATGGTATGACGCACCTGAGTCGATCAACCATACATCACGGTCTTCATGTGTACCTGTAGATGCCAAGTAAACATCACCCCCTTCTTCAGTGGAGGTTTTCTCCTCCGTGGAAGAGGTACTATCATATCCCTTTGGTTTTTCAAACTTCTTAGACTTGCAATCTTTCTTATAATGCCCTGTTTTACCACACTTCCAGCATTTCCTCAAAGATTTTCCTAGAGAATTAGATCTACCTATAGATTTAGATATCCACCCCGAAGGCTTACCAGGGTTCCTATATTGGGTATGCCCTTGTACAAATAAAGCATCTGTGTTGTGACCATCCATGATTTTTCGCCTCATCTCTTCAGATAACAAGGATGCAACTACATCCTCATACTTGAATGTAGATTTAGTGGTACTACCTATTGCTACAACCAGATTATCCCAAGAATCTGGAAAAGAACATAACAAAGTAATACACTTATATTCTTCTGAAATCGTAATATTAACAGAGCCAAGTTGACTTACCAGAGTATTAAAGGCATTTAGATGTTCTGTCACAGAATCTCCATCTTCCATCCTAAGATGATACAACTTATTTCAAAGAAACACCTTGTTTACCAGGGACTTTCATTGATACAAATTCCCCAAATTATCCCATAGTTCCTTGGATGTAGATTCTCCTGGGAAATTCAACAAAACTGAATCTGCCAGGCAGAGTCGAATAGTACTCCTTTCTTTTATTTCCAACTTCTCCCAATCTTCCTTCGACATACTAGTAGGTGGTGTACTAGTAGTTTTTGTACTAGTAGGTTGTGTACCAATATCATGTGTGCTAGTAGACGATGTACTAGTAGGCTGTGTACTAGGATCCACAACGATCCATTGTTCTTTGTCTACAAGAAGGTCCTCTATCTTCAGCTGCCATAGATCAAAGTTTTTACCATTGAACTTCTCTATCTCGATTCTAGAAGAGCTTTCCATTCCTCTTTCTACACTCAAATCACCACTGCAAAAGCTCCCACTAAACCCAGGTTTATCACAGACCCAAGATAAACTTGATCTATCAAGACCGAGCCAAACCCTCAACAACAAAGGCATCCCTCTCAAGCCAAAAAAACGAGCTTTGATACCACATGTAATTTTTAAACCTGTGAATTAAAACAATGCATATATATTCTTAAGAAAAATAGAATTTAATCAATGGCTCATTCACATAGTATACAAAGATTTATACCGGAAACCCTCAACCAAGAAAACCTTTCTTATATTCATTATATCGAATTTCACCATTCACTATACAATATATACAATGTTTTTAGGTATTCCGTAGATACCAAAACCCTAATCCCTAAAACCGGGATTATTTTTAGTAAACCGCTAAAAATAGCAAAAACCGCCCCAAGAAAAATTTTGGGGCGCTGCGCGTAACCAGGGGGGCATACCTGCACCCCCCTAGGACCCCCCTAGGAAAGTGCCTGATGCACACAACAAAATAAGAGCACTAGTACAAGGGATCGTCAGATGCAGTTGTCATATTTGACACGCCCACACACACACATGCAAAGAATATAACACATACCCAACACATACACCCAAGAGATCCTGGGAGGGAAAACATATATAAGTTGTTAGATCTATGTGCGTGGACCAATATTCATTAGATCTAGAAGAAGACGCATGAGAGTAGTTATGAAATCATTGGGACCGTCCATCGGAAAGGATGCATGGTGAGCACTCAGCATTTTGCTGACTTGCATAGCAAGAAGGTCAAAGAACAAACTGTTCGAACTCCCGATGTGCAAAATTGTGATTTGATCATGGTCATCCATCGAGGAGGACACATGGTGAAAGGTCATCATTTTGCTGGCTCGCAGAGTGAAGAATTCAAAGAGTAGAGTTAGGAGAGTTCGCAAAGTGTAAACTTGTGAAAAGATCAGAGTCATTGGCTACCCTGACATCATCAGAACCATCCATTTGGAGGGATGCATGGAAAGAGACCAGCATTTTTTTGACTCGCAGAAGGGAAAGGTCAAATGTGGAAGCAACGAGAACTCGCGAAAAGGTCACAGCCGTTGACCAAGGGAAGATCTGGACCGTTGATTGTCGAGGTAGAATATCGACATTTTAGGGATCGAGAGAATGGAGTTGGAAAGTCTTTTGACTTCCCAATACATGAACTCACGAGATATCTAGGACCGTCAAATCGAGGAGGATCTGGGCCATCTGATCTGGAGCTAATGACATTTTGGGAAACGGGATATCCGAGGTAAGAAGTATTTTGACTTTATGACATGTGAAGCCCCAAAGCGCTCCAGGGTTACACCTCAGGTCGTAGCGAGTGGTCGCGTGAGAGGAGATAAGGGAGGAGCTAAAGACCCATTAGCCCTTTTTTGAGTATTGAGAATTGAAGGAGTCGAGGAACTCAACAACAGGATTCGCAAAGTCACAAATTCCAATGCACCCTTTGGGATTTGAACTTGTGGTCATGGGTAGTGGTCATGTGGAGAAGGATGGGGGAAAATATAGCAAGTGCTAGACCCCTGTCGGGAAATCAGAGATTGAGATATTAAGAGAGTCAAGGGTGGCTCGTAGGTGGAACACCTGAGGTCCCGAAAGGTGAAGCACCTTTGGTTAAGGTGCACGGTCACAGCCTATGGTCACATGGGGATGTAAGGCTCGTTCTTGGTGCTTAGTTGTGAAGGGAAATTTTCATAAAGGACCTGTGGATTTGTTCACGGGATTCCAACAGATAAAGGGAATCGAAGAGTTGCTTCAGCTCAAGGAGGGATTTGATCCAGAGACTGGGAGGTCGCAGAACCCCAAAGGGGAGGGGGGCTACATCAATTGGTATCAGAGAACAAAATTGATTTATGTGAGAAACTGAGGTAATCAGAAAACCGATCCTTTCTTATAGGCAACAGACAAAGGAGTGTGGTCGAAGAGAAGCTTGGAAGAAGAAGTGAAATCCAGAGATGGATCTGGATTTTATTGAGATAAGAGAAAGAATGGAGAAGCTCACATTTAAAATGCAGAAAGATGCAAGAGCACATTGGGTGTGTGAATGGCCCATGAAGAAGAGAGTGAAATGGCCAGTAAAGGAATTGTTGGCTAGAGGACAACGAAGGCTGATGAGAAGGTGGTTGAGGCATGCTGAAAACCTCAGTGACATAGAGGAGGAACTGATTCACATCTGTGAACTGGAATTTGGGAGAAATATCAGTGAGGAGGAGGAGAACAGATCAGATGAAGATCTCATAAACTGTCAGGTGGATGGAAATGGACTTGAGTATTGCCATGTCGGCAATGGAAAGAGACCAGGTGGATATATCATATATTTCCAAAGGAGCAGTGCTGAAATTTCATATTGTCAAGTGGGAAGTGAGATGGGATCAGTTGATCTCATAGACTACCCTGTGGGTAGTAGAAAATTCCCAAATTTCTAGGTAGGCAGGGAGAAAGAGACGAGACTATCTGAAAGTCTCGAGATCTCATAAGTGAGTTCACGTCAGGAAGGTGTGCTAATAGGAGAATATTCATGTGGATTTGCAGACTAGGTGAATCAAGATGATGACAAGTTAAAAAATTTCACCATCCAAGAGGAAGATCAGAGGAGCATTCTTATTATTGGAGGGATAAAGATATTCCTACCAAATAACCATGTAGAGGCCAATGCACATGATGAAATTCCAGCAGAAGAAGAAATATAGCAAGTAGAGACTGTCAAAAAAGAATAAATGGAGTAGACACTGATGTCTACCTCAGCAGAACGAGATGAACATTCAACAGAATGGCTCAAATTTTTCATCCAGAAAGCTGAAACAGAGATGACTGTAGCACTAGAGCCTACAACAGAAGAGGAAGCAGACAACATGGATTTTACTGATCTATATGAAGAATTGGAAGCCCTGGAGAAGAGGGTGATAGTGCAAAGACTGAACATCCAATAGATCAAATTGGAGACAAATGGAGAAGTACACCAGCCCCAAGAGTAGCTAGAAGAAGTTGGACTCGAGCCAACACAAGGAGAGATGGCAGAAGCTAATCTGTCAGAAGAGGTGATTGAGCAGCAAGTCAATGAAGAGGAGACTATAGAAATGGAATCCGCAACAGAGTGGAAGGCTAGTTCCACAAAAGAAGAGAATGACATGGGGGTTCATGATGATCTACCCACTGATAGGGAAGAAGTGCAGCGTAGAAGAATGCATAAGAAGAGCCAGCCACAGGAGCACCTGGACAGAGTGATAGAGGAGATCAGGAAGCTTATGTTGAGGTCAGTGGAAGAAGTCAGCAAAGGAGAGTTGAATAGAAGGGATCATGCCATAGTAGCACGGAAGAATTAGAAGAAGAAAAATAAGCAGCAACAATAGCATCATAGCTAGAGAGGAGCAGGAGGACAACTCTAGAAGAGATTTTGGGATCCAGGTGCATTTAAACACTAGAGAAGAGGAGATCATGAGAAGGAGCTCATGTTTTTCCTAGCATGGGAGTATGATGAAAGAGTATCGCTCCACCTCAGCAATGCGCCAGCATTCCAGCACATCAGCGTGAATTTTAGGAGAAAGAGAGAGGCATTGAACCTCTCACATTTTTAAATATAAAATCAGATCCCATGGCAATTTGTGTTGTAAGTATTTTAATGCCAAGCCATGCCTTTGTACATGTAGTAGGTAGAGTCACCTTAAATGGTTGCTTGTAGCAGGCCCAGATCGTAGTCAGGACTGGGTAAACATTTATGAAACTTCAATATAATATATGAGGTTAAGTGAGAGAGGACGAGCTCCCAGAGCCCCTTTTTTGTCTTGAGATCTTGTTTCATATTTCATTAGGAACTAGAGCAGAGAAAGAGGGAAGGGTAGAGAGGCTTGAGGAGGTCTTAGATGTTCTGAGAGAGAGCTTGAGAGAACTGAGACTCTGAGCAGTCCAGTTTCTGTAATCATCTGTATAGATACACAAAGATAATAGAAAATCCATTTTTCCTGTATATTGTTGTTCATGTATTTATGTTTCATGAATGAATGTTGTAGATGTATGATAGATTTCATTTATAGTAGGAATATATATTTCCCTATATTTGATTGAGTTGTGTAATATCATTCTAGGTTCTTTAGGTTATGCAAGGAGTGCACAATAGAACATTGGAAGTTTTGTAGCCAGCGCAAGGAGTGCGCATTTGAATCTCTCTATCGAGTTCAGAGAAGAACGTGTCAGGTGGGCACACCCGGATAGTTTTCAAAATCAAGAAGAGACTCAGAGTTACTAAATAATCGAGAGGGGAGACTGTGTAGAGAAGTCACAGAGAGACATAACTACTGAAGTTTTTGTAGAGCTCTGTCAAGTGGGCATCGTGCGAGTGCAAAGAGTGCACTAGAGGAACTCTATTTCGAGTTCATAGACAAGAGAAGTATGGGAAAAGACACTTACAGAGTTGTTGAATACTCTATAGGATCAGCAAGGTGTTCTTGGGGAAGACGTTTCTAGGAGGGAACTTATATCCTTTCAAGGAGAGCGAGGAAACATAGTTGTTGAATACTCTGGAGGAAGACCTGTGCAAGGAGTGCACTGGGCCAACACTCGAATGAAGTGTTAAGAGACAACAATTTGAAGGCCAGTTGAAGTGTAAGAAGTGCGTAGAGAGAGGACTTATTCTAATTCCATAAGCTCAAGAGAGATAGCATTTCCACAATGCGGGCGAGACCCAAAGTTGCAAGGCTCGCAGGAGACAAATCCAAGGTCGAGACCTTCAAAAATTTGAAAATTCTTCCAAAGCCAGGAATTAATTACATGCTCGGGAGGAAGAGAACAACAGTCATAGATTAGTTGTGGAGGAGGAAATATGGACCGTTGATTCCACGTCCAAACACCCAGGAGAGCTCTGGAGGAAAAACAAATTTGAGCCGTCAGATCTAAGCACGTGGACCAACAGTCGTTGGATCTGAAAGAAGGTGCACGAGAGAAGTTCTGAAATCATCGAGACTGTCCATCGGAAAGGACACATGGTGAGAGCTCAACGTTTTGCTGACTTGTAGAGAAAGAAGGTCAAAGAACAAACTGTTTGAACTCACGATGTGCAAAATTGTGATTTGATCGTGGTTTTCCATCGAGGAGGACATGTAGAAAAAGGTCGTCATTTCACTGACTCGCAGAGTGAAGAAGTTAAAGAATAGAGTCAGGAGAGTTCACGAAGTGTAAACTCACGAAAATATCATAGTCGTTGGCTACCCCGACATCATCATAACTGTCGATTTGGAGGGACGCATGGCGAGAGACCAACATTTCACTGACTCATGGGAAGGAAAGGTCAAAAGTGGAAGCAGCGAGAACTCGCAAAATGCGAACTCAGGAAAAGGTCACAGTCGTTGATCAAGGGAAGATTTGGATCATTGATTGTCCAGGTAGAATATCGACATTTCAGGGATCGGGAGAACAGAGGTGGAAAGTCTTTCAACTTCTCGATACACGAACTCGCGAAATATCTAGGGCATTCAGATCGAGGAGGATCTGGGTCGTCCGATCTAGAGCTATCAACATTTCGAGAATTGGGAGATCTGAGGTAAGAAATCATTTGACTTCGCGACACATGAAGTCCCAAAGCGCTCGAGGGTTACGCCTGAGGTAGTAGTGAATAATCTCATGAGAGGAGATAAGGGAGGAGCTAAAGACCTGTTAGCCCTTTTCAGGTATCGGGGATTGAAGGAGTCGGGGAACTCAACAACATGATTTGTGAAGTTGCGAATTCTGATGCGCCCTTTGGGATTTGAACTTGTGGTCATAGGTAGTGGTCACGTGGAGAAGGATAGGGGAGGAGCTAGTAAGTGTTAGACCCCTGTCGGGAAATCAAAGATCGGGATATCAAGAGAGTGAGAGGTGGCTCGTAGGCGGAACACCCGAGGTGCTGAAAGGTGAAGCACCTTTTGTTAAGGTGCACAGTCATAGCCCGTGGTCGCATGGGGATGTAAGGCTTGTGCCTGGTGCTTAGTTGTGCAGGGCAATTTTCATAAAGGACCTGTGGATTTGTTCACATGATTCCAACAGATAAAGGGAATCGAAGAGTTGCTTCAGCTCAAGGAGGGAGTCGATCTAGAGACCATGAGGTTGCACAACCCAGAAGGGGAGGGGGGATGCACTATTCATCATATATTATCTATTTTATCTCATTATATATATTCTTATTCAATATATTTATTGTCCAGTATGGATTACAGTTATTCATTCCATTTATGATGGATGTCCACTATTAATGATGAATGTCCATCGTAAGAGCCAGATTAGTTCTTTGTAGATAAAGATATCTAGTCAGATTATTATTATAAATTTCTTCACCTATGGATTTCATTATTCAATTTTGTTAACTAATTAACACTTTGTATGCTTGTTAATTAGCATATTTCTTTTCAAATTAAATTTTCAACTAAAAATGCAAATTTTGTTTATTTTATTTAAAAACAAATAATAATTAACACTTTGTATGCTTATTAATTAGCATATTTCTTTTCAAATTAATTTTTCAACTAAAAATGCAAATTTCGTTTATTTTATTTAAAAACAAATAATAGTTAAAAGTGAGTGATGAATTGGATATTTAAAGTTTATAACAGTGAAATGACAACTTGTCCATTTCAAGTCAATGACATATATTGATTCAACTACAAAATAATATTGATACAATGATCTTTATTATTACTAAGTGGTTTTAAATTTCAACAAAAATAATTATTTAGAACATAATTGACTAATATATTCATATGTAGAATTTGACAAGTTGGGTATTTTAGGTTAATCTTACATTGATGATTACTATAGTCCTATATGAACAATAAACCATCAATACGTTTAAATGCAGAAAATTTTCGACATTAAATCTATGTTCCATGACTTTATAGGATGTCCTCTTTATACAAAATAAACTTTTTATTTTCTTCCAAAACTTTATCGTTCTAAATACTAGAATAATAAAGCAAATAATATAGGAGGGACCATATGCTTTCCAACTATTACACTTGATTTATAAAATATATGAAATTTAAAACAATTAATTCACTTTATCAAAAAAATAATAATTTGAAACAAAATTTGAAAAACATTTGAATATTTTTTTAAATATTTTAATTTTAATTTATTTAATTATTTTAAAATTTTAATAAAAGCTTTTTAAATTTTAAAAATTACAATGTAACAATATATTAATCTTCTCTAACAGGTCTCATGCAACACCAAAATAAAATAACTTAAAAAAAAACTCAAAAATACAATTATATTATGAAATAAAATGTCTATTATTTGTGTGGTCCGTACTCATCTTCACACCAAATCACCTCCACATGTGGGCGTTTGACCAGCAGTTAATAGTGCGGAGTTCTGTTAACTGACAACCACCTTCGACGCAATTATATACAACTATGAGTCTGTGACCTTACACGCTAGAGTAGCTTTTGTATGATGAAAAAGAGAGAATGGAGAATGAGTTGGGACCCGAAAGCCAACTTCTGGAATGCGCGGAGTTTTGTGTGAAACTCGTCGCAGATCTGGTAAAATTGGTAGGGGGATGGAGCTTCTTCCTCCGGGGAAGAAACAGGAGCTCACCCCGGGGCCGTTCCAGTTGCCCATCATCGGAGACCTTCACATGCTGGCAGAGCTTTCTCACAAAGCTCTGGCACTTCTTTCTCTGAGATTCGGGCCTCTCGCGTCCCTCCGCCTCGGCTCCGCTCTCACCCTAGTAGTGTCATCTCCTGATAGGGCCGAAGAGTTTCTAAGATTCATGATAAGCTTTTCGCCAGCAGACCTCCGCTCGCGGACGCTAGGTGTTTGTGCTATAATTCCTCGAACATTGGCCTTGGTGGCCCTCCGTATTCCTGAGCTTTACCCGATTGAACAAACTTCTCCCCGTAAGAATCTTTTAACAACCAGATAAGAAATGGAACAATATCCATCAGATCCTTCGAGCGGATGACGCCTCTTACGACTGGTAGGCCTATAAATTTCACCTCTTAGAGATTCTATGCTACAACGTTGTATAGGGAGCATTATTTTCTCCCTTTTAGAGATCTTGGCATTCAATTTCCAGGCAATCTGTCCAAATGACTGTTCTGGGATTGCGATTAGGGCGGATAGTGCCCAGTCAGACACAGACACGACCAGGGCCTCCACCCTCCTCCTGTACCTTCTCTATGCAATTTCACAATCACAAGCCGGCAATCCCTCCTAGCCCTAACCGCTTTACTCCCGGCCAACGCCTTTATCTTACCAACATCGACGATCAATTGGGATTAGGGTTTCATGTCAATGTGCTTTTGTTTTATCCATCACGCCGACATTCCTCCATGAATCCTTCGAGGAAAAATCAGGATCCAGCCGAAATTATTAATGAGGCTCCGGGCAAACTTCCGGTGCAGTACTATCAGTATCTCTAAATGTTCCAGCAAAGGAATAGTACTGCACCAGAAGCTTGCACAGAGCCTCTATAATATTTTTGGCTGGATCCTCATCTTTCCCCTCACGATTCATGGAGGAATGGCGGCGTGATGGATAAAACAAAAGCCCATCGCCATGGAACCTTCATCCCAATTGATCGTCGATGTCGGTAAGATAAAGGCGTTGGCCGGGAGTAAAGCGGTTGGGGGTAGAGAGGCGGGATTGCCGTTTTGTGACTGTGAAATTGCATAGAGAAGGTACAGGAGGAGGAGGAGGAGGCCCTGGTGGTATCTGTGTATGTCTCGGCAGTGTCCACCCTAATCCCAATCCTAGAACAGCCATCTAGAAATTTTGGCAGGAAACTAAACGACGAGATCTCTAAAAGAGAGAAAATATTGCTCTCTGAACCACGTTGTCCGTTGTAGGGTCTCATCTAGATGAAGTGAAATTTTATAGGCCCACCAGTCCTAAGAGGCATCCTCCGCTCGAACGACAAAGTTAGGAATCATATTGCAATTGATCTGGTGGATATTGTTCCCTTTCTTGTCTGGTTGTTAAAAGCAATCTACCGATCAGCATCTATTACGCATAGTTGCTGATTGTAAGTACGGCCACACACATTTGTCAGTCTCATTTTGATTATCTTTTGTTCATACATCCTGCTCCACCATCATCAGATTCGTTTGACCAGCTTAGCAGTACAATTATAAAAGTTTAGTAGTAGAAAATACAGGAGTTGGCCAATATGGAGTTTAATATTCACCTAATTATTAATTTAGGTCGTGTAGATGTTTTTGTGAGGCCTTGCCCTTGTTAAAACCATCAGAATCAACTATGTTAAAAAAAAACGACAAAGATCCTTAATGTCAGCAAAATAATGCATTCTTCCTTACATATCGAATTACCATGGTGTTGTTACAATGCAAAATGATGTTTATTTATTGATGTTTATAAATTCTATGAAAAGTTTTGAAACTTCCAAAGTTCTAGGTGTACATTTTACCTTAGAGTGAGTTATTCTGGGTCAAAGAAAATAATGTTAAAAAATAAGGTTTATGTTTAGTTTTTGAAAGAAATAAAACTATTTTTTAAAAGTCAATTATAATTGTTTTTGTATATTAAGAAGTATATAAAGTAAACAGATTTGTCATATTGTAATTTTATTAGGGAGTATGTAAATGGTATAAAATTGGAGTTTTGAATTAAAAAAATAAAAGAATTTTTATATTAAAATTTATTTAGTTAAAAATTTGACATATTATTTATAAGATTTGAATTTAGGTGTGAAGAATAGTAATCATTTTTTTCAATCAAAATTTAATATAATTAACATTTTTTTAATTATTATTTATCATTTTTTTTAATAATTATATTTATTAATTTAAAAAATAAATTAAAAACTTAAATTTAATTTCCAAAATTAATTAATTTAATTTAAACTTAATTTAAAGTTTTGATTTAAATCTAATTTTAATTTAATTTCCAAAATTAATTAATTTAATTTAAACTTAATTTAAAGTTTTAATTTAAATCTAATTTTAACGGATAACATCTTCCAATATGTCCTATTTCACTCATATAATAAGAGAGAAATTAAAATAATTATTAAAATCAACTCACAAATAGCAAAATGGATTGATAACATCATCATACATGTCCTATTTCACTCATGTAATGTTAGCAATTACAATAATAGTTAAAGTAAACTCACAAATAACAATAATGGTGTAAAAATAGAAATTACAATAGTCGTTAAAGTCAACTCACAAATAACAATAATGGATTTTATAAATGATTCTTCGTATGTTTAAGAACTAGTGTTTGAGAGAGAACTATAGTATCGTTTTCAAAAGTCAAACACATAATTTTCGGTGTGTAAAAAACTATATAAATCAGATATATCAAAAATATATAAATCATATATAATTGTTACCAATGAGAAGTATATTGCATTAAAATATAGTTGGCATCAGTCATAGGTATATAAGGAATATAGGATTGGCCATTTAAATTCTTTTTATTGGTTTTTATTTGAAGAGTAAATTTTAAAAAGTAAACATTTATCTTTTATCATTTTTTTATTTTTATTTTTTCAATTTTTTTATTTTTATTTTTTTCATTTCAGGTGGGTTACATTACCTCTTAATATAGTTAGAATTTTTTGGATGTTTTAAAGAAGAAAACCCTAGAAAATTTTGTTATTGTTAATGGAGATTTTGTTAACAAAAAAATTTATTATTGTTAATGAAGATTTGATTAAATCTAAATAATATTAAATAAAATGATAACAAAATTTTCACTAATAATAACAAATTTTTTCATTAACAAAATCTCCATTAACAATATTATTAAAAATATTTTTTTATCAAATCTAAGAAATTTAGATTTGAGTATATGTATGAACCTTTAAATTGTTCTTATTCCATTTTCAAATTTGTTAACTTTTCAAATTTAATATTAATTTTTAATTCATAATTTTATTTATAAAATTTCAATTTTTATCTCATAAATTAATTGTTTTCTTATTTTTATTCTTCTAATTTGATATCTACAATGTAATATTTCAGATATAAAAAGTATGTAGTACATAAATAAATAGTTAGAAATGGCAGGTGAATAACAATATAACCAAAACAACACCACAATAATACCAAAATGATACCAGAATAATACCAGAAAGAATACTTTGATTACTGAGAGAAATGTTCACTTGACTCTTCGAGGGGGCAGCCTCCAGTAGAGCAGAGCTCTATTACGATAATATCCAAGACAAAAGTTCTCATACCCTCGACTCCTATTTATACTAAATATGTCTATCAAAAGAACCATCTAGAGGAAGATCCTTCTAGAAGCGGAAGCTTCTACTAGGTCTTCTTACATTGGACTTATTCTTCGTTATTGTGAGGCCTTATTAATATTAACATTTAGTACATGGAAATATATTATTCTAGCTACATGAGGCGTTAGGTCCCTAACATGTCCTCCCCCTTAAAAAAAACCTTGTCATCAAGGATTGCGATGGGGAAAATGTTGCAGAATGGTAGTGGGTTCCCAAGTGGCATCTGCTGGAGTTGTATATTTCCACTGGACTAACACTTCCTTGATGGTTCGCTGACACAGTCGATGCTCACACTGGTCCAAAAATGTTTGTGGTTGTAACCAAATGGAGCCTTATTCGTCCAACTCAGGAAGGTTGGTTTGAGTTTGACACTTAGTTCCAATCACCTTCTTTAAGCAAGAAATATGAAAAACAAGATGGAACTTAGAACGACTGGGCAAAGCTCACTAATAGGCCACCTGTTCCACGTGCTTCAAAATGATATAAGGACCATAAAATTTGGGTGTCATTTTCTGACAATGGTCATCCTTGAGAGAATTTTTCTTGTAGGGTTACAATTGAAGAAACACCTGATATCCTTTTGCAAATTGACATTCAAAGTGACCTTGATCTGCTTGTTTCTTCATGCGATTCTGGGCCATGACCAAATTTTCTTTAAGGGTACGGAGAATAGCCTCTTGAACTGTAAGTGTTTGGTTAACCGCCTGGACCTTCGAGACACCTGAAAAATATGAGAGAACTGAAGGTGGATTTTTTCCATATACCACTTTAAAAGGAGTCATGAAGGTAGTTGTATGGTACAAAGTGTTCTACCACCATTTAGCTAGTGGTAACCATTGATCCCACTGATTTTTCCTTTCCGATGTAAAACACCTCAAATATGTTTCCAAACACTTGTTGAAAATTTCAATTTGACCATCAGTCCGGGGATGATAAGTTGTGCTAAGGTGAAATTGGGTTCCTTGTAGCTTGAATAGTTCTTGCCAAAAATTGTTGGTGAAAGTTGGGTCACGATCAAAGACAATAAAATGTGGCATGTCATCAAGATTGAAGGCCTGATCCATGAAAAGTTGAGAGACAATGGATGTTGTAAATGGGTGTTGAAGAGCATAGAAATGAGCATACTTGGAAAAACGATCAACTACCACCATGATTACTGATTTATTGGCCGATTTAGGTAAGCCTACAATAAAATCCATAGAGATATCTCATCAAATAGTAGGTGGAATCAGAAGCGGTTGTAGTGTGTCAGGAGATTTGATTGTTTCTCCCTTGTTTCATTGACACACATCACATTCAGCCACAAAATTATGAACGTCCTGTTTCATAGCATCCCATAAAAAAGAATGTTTGACCCTGTCATAGGTTTTGGTAAACCTGGAGTTCCCAACAGTGAGTGTAGCATGAAGCTCAGAAAGTACCGTGGATTTAATTTTTGACTGTTTACTTAAATACAAACGACCTTTGTATCGAAGCTCATCATTGAGCCAAGAATACCCTGGGGAAACTAGAGAATTGGACTGCAATTGTTGTATCAAATGCAAACTTTTGGGATCATGTAGCCATTCTTGGCGACCAGCTTGGAGCCAATCTGGTACAATGAAGGAGAGAGAAAAAAGGGACCCTTCATCTTCATATTTTCTGGAAAGTGCATCAACAACCACATTGTCTTTTCATTTCTTGTAAATGATTTCATAATCATATCCAAAGAGCTTAGTCACCCACTTTTGTTTCTTTGGGGAGGAAAGGCATTGTTCCATAAAAGACTTGAGGATTTGATGATCTGTCTTAATTTGGAAATGTTGCCCCAATAGATAAGGGCGCCAAAGATCCACGACAAGAAGAATATCCAACATTTCCTTTTCATAGATTGATTTGCCCAAATTGCACTCAAACATTTTTTTGCTAGTAAAGGTCGTCCCTCTTGCATATTGACAACACCAATTACTTTCTCAAAAGCATCACATTCTAGGACAAAGGTCTTTGTGAAATCAAGAAGGGCCAGGACTAGAGTGGTGCACATGGCCATATTCAAGGTTTGAAAAGCATGAGAAACTATTGGAGTCCAAGTGAAAGAATTATTTTTAAGGAGTGTAGTGAGAGGTGCCACAATCTTTCCATAATTACTAAGAAACTTGCAATAATAACCTGTTAAACCCATAAATCCACACAAGATTTTGAGATTCTTTTGGTGAGGCCAATCTTACATAGCTTTAATCTTTTTAGGATCCACCCTGACTCCAGGCTTGCCAACAATATGACCCAAGTACTCGACTTTCGAGGCACCAAAAAAACATTTAGATTGTTTGAAAGGAGGTTGGTGCTGAGAGAGTAGATGGAGAACACGATCCACATGACAAAGATGGGTTTTCCAAGTTATACTATAGATAAGGATATCATCAAATAAAACTAAGACAAAATGATGGAGAAAAGGACAGAAGACATGATTCATGAGGCTTTGGAAAGTGGAGGGAGCATTACACAAGCCAAAGGGCATGACCAAAAAATCATAGTGGCCCTCATGAGTTCTAAATGCAGTCTTAGGAATGTCTACCTCTTTCATACAGATCTCGTGGTAGCTAGAGTGAAGATCAAGTTTAGTAAAGAACTGGGTGCCACTCAATTCATCCAAGAGGTCATCAATGACAGGAATGAGAAATTTGTCTTTAATGGTGAGTCTGTTGAGGGCGTGGAAGTCAGGAAACATGCACTAAGAACCTTATTTCTTAAGGAACATGACCACAAGTGACGAGTAGGGGCTCCTACTAGGGCGGATAACACCTGCGTTGAGCAGGTCTTGAAAAATTTTCTCAATTTCATTTTTTTGAGAAAAGGGGTGATGATAGGGACAAATATTAGGAGGAAGACTTCCTGGGACAAGGGGAATGGAATGATCATGAACACCACGGGAAGGGGAAGTCCCTGGGCAGTGGAAAAAACCACTTTGTGTTTAGAGAGGATGGATTGGAGCTCCTGCGGAATAGAGGGTGTCTCAGTTGCTTGTATGGCATGGAGTTGGGAAATAATACTAGAATGACCTTTTTTGAGTAAATTTTCCATGCGATGGGAACTAATGATCTCCGGGGAACCAAAGGTGATGCCTTGGAACTTATATTGTTGGCCCTCCTCATAGAATTGCATGGTTAACTCCTTAAAATCCATGAGAATGGGACCCAAATTCCTTAGCCATTCTGCACCTAACATAATGTCACAACCTCCCATGTCGATAGAAAACATATGATATTTCAGGTGGTATTCACCAATTTGGAGACACACATTTTCACAACGCCCTCCATTTTTCATGGACCCACCATTGGAAATCATGATTTGAAAATTATTGACTTCACGGATATAAAAATTAGTTTCTTGGGCAATGTGGCAATGATTAAAATTATGGGTGCTTCCACTATCAACAAGAATTTTGGATGGATCCTCATCTTTCCCCTCACGATTCATGGAGGAATGGTAGTGTGATGGATAAAACAAAGGCACATCACCATGGAACCTTCATCCCAATTGATTTTCGATGTCACTAAGATAAAGGCGTTGGTTGGGAGTAAGGTGGTTGGGGGTAGAGAGGAGGGATTTATGTTTTGTGAATATGAAGTTGCAAAGAGAAGGTACAAGAGGAGGATGCCCAGGTGGTATCTGTGTATGTCTCGGTAGTGTCTTCCCTAATCCCAATCCCAGAACAACCATCTAGAAATATTACCAGGAAATTAAACGACTAGATCTCTAAAAGAGAGAAAAGATTGCTCGGATCTTATCTAGATGAAGTGAAATTTATAGGCCCACCAGTTATAAGAGGCATCCTCCACTCAAACGACAAAGTTAGGAATCATATTGCAATTGATCTAGTGGATATTGTTCCATTTCTTGTCTGGTTGTTAAAACCAAGATCTATCGATCAATATAGATTACGCATAATTGTTGATTGTAAGTACGGCCACACAGATTTGTATATCTCGTTCTTGATTATCTTTTGTTGATACATCTCGTTTCACCATCATCAAATTTGTTTCACCAGCTTAGCAATATAATTATAAAAGTGTAGCAGTAGAAAATAGAGAAGTTGGTCAATATGGAGTTTAGTATTCATCTCATTATTAATTTAAATAGTGTAGATGGGCCTCACCATTGTTAAAACCATCATAATCAACTATTTAAAAAAAAACCGACAAAGATCTTTAATCTCAGCAAAATAATGCATTCTTCATTACATATCGAATTACCGTGGTGTTTTTAGAAAGCAAAATTATCTTTATTTATTGATGTTTATAAATTGTGTGAAAAGTTTTGAAATTATTTAAATTTTCCAGTGGACATTTTACCAAATAATAATGTTAGAAAAGAGTGTTTATGTTTATTTTTTTGAAGAAAGTTAAACCATTTTTTAAAGGTCAATTAGAAGGTTTTTTTTTGGTATATTAAGAAGTATATAAAGTAAATAAATTTCACATTTTGCAATTTTATTAGAGAGTATGTAAATGATATAGAATTGGAGTTTTGAATTATATATATATATATATATATATATATTAAAATTTAATTAGTTAAGAATTTAACATGTTACTTAGAAGATTTGAATTTAGATGTGAAAAATAACAATCATTTTGCACAATTAAAACTTAATTAAACTAATCTTTTTTTTAATTATTATTCTTTAATTTTTTTTTAATAATTATATTTATGAATCTTTAAAACTTTTTAAAAATTTGTATTTAATTTTCAAAATTAATTAATTTAATTTAAACTTAATTTAAAGTTTTAATTTAAATCTAATCTTAATGAGAGTTCAGACATGTCCTATTTCACTCATGTAATAATAGAGGAATTAAAATAATTATGAAAGTTAACTTACAAATAACAATAATGGATTGATAACATCATCATACAAATCCCATTTCAGTGATGTAATAATAGAAATTACAATAGTAGTTAAAGTCAACTCACAAATAACAAAAATGGTGTAATAATAGTAATTATTATAGTCATTAAAGTTAACTTGCAAATAACAATCATGGATTTTATAAATGATTTTTTTAATCTTAAGAACTAGTGTTTGAGAGAGAACTAGAGTATCATTTTCAAAAAGTAAAACACATCATTTTCGGTGTGTAAAAAAATATATAAATCAGATATAATTGTACAATAAAAATATACAAATCATATATAATTGTCATCAATGAGAAGTATATTACATTAAATATAATTTTATATCAAAATTAATGTTGGTTGTCATTGATGTCAACCCTTAAAGAAAGTCCTATAGCACAAAGGTTTGGGTAATGAAGCCAAGATTGTTTGATGTAAATTTGACTCATTATTGTTTTTTCATGGTTGATAAGAAGTAAATATGGATGAACTCCAAAGTGGTCCCCTTATGGTGAAAGCCCTCACGGGAAGATGCTTTGCGGAGTAAGATAACCCATGCTTAATTGTGGAATAAGGAGATGAAGGACAATGAATTTGTCAGGGAAACTATCCTATATGGATAGTGCTTGTCATGCCATTTCTGGTGGTATGTACAACGTCACATAAATCCTCACAGTTAGAGAGTTATGACCATGTGAAGTTCGAGAACCCAGGTTTGGGTAATGGATCCAAGTTTGTTTGATGGATAACGTTATTCTTTTTTCTATATTTGAAGGTAATACTATTCTATATGGATATTACATATCATTCAATTTCTGGTGGTATGTGGAATGTCACATAACTCCTCACGGTTTGAGAGTTATGGCCTTACGAAGTTGGAGGACCCTCATATGTCATCTAGAATCCCCAAAAGGTCAAAGTAGTCAAAGTGGTTTAAAAGATTTTAAAAGGTAAATAATAAAGTGAAGTGATGTGTGTATTATAATTCAAACTGAATACAAAATAAATTATTTCAATAATAAATTTAATGGAGAAATTAGAAGTGGGTTAACCCTAAAATAAGGAATGTGGGCCAAGTGACCTAGAACATGTTTTTAAGGAAGCTACTTGGAGAGTATAAATAAGAGGCCACACTCTCTCATTTTAATCACACTTGATCATATTGAATATCTACAGGTGTCTGAGGTAACCAAGGATATATAAGACGAATTTGTAAGGGAGGGTGAAGAAAATAAGGCCGAAATGCAAGGAAGGATAAATTCTTTTGATGGTGCTTTCTAAGCTATGTTATTTATAGGTCATCTCACATTTTTCGCTATAACTTTTTTTTATATAATGATTCAGACCATGAAATTGATATTCCATTGAGAAAACATACCCAAGTATTTGTGGTAAAAAATTTATCTTGTGGATCGTTGTATTTTGGGAGTTACACTCTGTGGAAAATAGGGTTTGTGGCTAGTCCTAAAACTAGTAAAAAATAGGTGTTTCAGGTAAAAAAGTCATAACTTATTCATAACAGATCTCAATTCAGTGATACCAAATGTGTTGGTTAGGGTACAGGCTATAGTATGTTGTGTAACAGGTTCAGATCAATTCAACGAATTTTTCGTGCGGGGCATGCTCTACAAGGTCACTCTCTAGAATAAGCTAGAATTCAACAAGGTATGCCATTTTTGCTATAACTCATTTTATGAGAGGTTCCAAGTAGCGAAAATTAGAGGAATTGCATAAAACACACTGAAGTACATTGTATATGAGTTTCATATATTTATACATTACAGGTTCAAATTTATTATTACTTCAAGTTAGGGTTGTTGACTAATCCAAAACTAGACATGTGAGACTAAAGAAAAGTTTGATGAAAATGCTAGTCTCTTTTTGTTAAAGTTAAGGAAGGTTTGAAGGAATGTGATCATATACACCAGGTCTATTATAGAGCTACAAATCAGATTTGGATGATGAAATTGATGAGGGCTTTTGGTTGAGGTACATGTTGAGTACATGGTTGAGACAAGTAGTTGATGAGTTGGAACATACATGAGGTGTATAGTTGATGATGTTGGTGTACATATTGATGAGTCATAGTTTATGAGTAGTTGACACATGATTGGTACATACTTGGTGCATGGTTGGATGCACTTGTTTATGGTACATGTTGATTACAAGTTGTTTGGTACAGGTTGGTGCATGGTTGATGCACTTGTTTATGGTACAGGTTGATTACAGGTTGAGGTACAGGTTGATGCATGGTTGATGCATGGTTCATATTTATTGGTACAATTTTACAGTGGTATATATTACAGTGATAGTGTGACAGTGGTTCCATCATTCTACTTCTACTTCAGGGTGGCAGGATGGGGCAAGGACAGGTGGTTGTAGCCACCTTCCGGTTGTAGTCGGAGAACATAGGGGGTTGTAAACTCCTTCTGGTTGTATCCAGAGAATTGGGGAGTTGGAGCTTCCCTTAGGTTGTAGCATGAGAAACTAGGGGGTTGGAGCCTCCTTCTAGTTGCATCTGGAAAACAAAGGAAGTTGGTGCTTCCAATGAATGTAATTCTTCAAGACATATAAGAAAAAGAATTATGTGGTTTTCTCCCGATTTGGGTTTCCACGTAAAACACTTGTGTACTGTGTATGTGTGTGATTGTTTATTTCTTACTGCTCATTATTGGATAATAATTCTACATTGATATAACATTTGAAGAAAAAG
>ML777343.1:1548066-1561839 GCA_009831015.1 Picea engelmannii | reverse complement strand
TCCCTCTGTACACTCCTCCCTCCCTCACTCAATATCTCTCTACTAATTTATCCTTAACTCCTCTCTCTCTATCCCCTACCCCTCTCTTCCCCTCTCTCTCCACTTCAATATCTCTCCCCATCCCTCCTTCTATTCCTCCCTCACTCTCCCACCCACTTCCACTCTCTCTCTCCCTTTCCCTCTCTCCTCCCTTCTCTCTTTACCTATCTTTTTGTGTCTCTCTCTAACTCCATATCTCTCTCTCTCTACCCCCTTGTCTCTTCCCCTAACCTTCTTTTCTATTTGATCTTTCCCCCACCTTTGTGTAATACCCCCGAGTTGTAAATGCACATATGATTTATAGGTTGGTCATCCATGATGTTTTGGGCCACAATGCCTTTGTATGTAGGTTTTGGGCCACAATGCCTTTGTATGTATGTTTTGGGCCAGAGTGCATGTGTGGTTATTATGTTGGAGAGACTATATGATGAAATTCCTATGAGTGAGTATTGTAAAATGTAATCATTTGGATATATATATTAATAAAATAACATCATTTTTGTAGACCAAGTAAGACAAAAAAGAGTATGGGGGGGATAGGAATCCATGAGAGGGAAAGGGGGATATGACTTGAGAGGCAAAGGGGATAAGTAAAGGGGGATTAATCCAAAGAATAAAATAATATCATCCCTAATTCCTAAGTCTTCATGTTATTATGTTATCCTAAGCTATGAAGTGAGAGGAATAAATCACCAAGTGGAGTCAAAGTAGTTCCTTGAGCACCATGTGTCAAGATAAGAACATTTATATATAATGTAGAGAATTTAGTGTAATTCTCACTCATTCATTCCATTCCATTTGCCCATGTAACATACCCGACCACCCAGAGACCGGGCTACGCCACTTAAATAGGATGCAACACACCCAACCACCCGCATACTGCAGTCCCAAGACTCAGTTATCTGATCTCTAATTCGAAAACAAAGGACTTCTCAACAATGTTATAAGCATGCACACCACATGCATAAGACAAGATCCATGTCATAACACAAAAGAGATAAACAATGTTCCATGCACAACAAATAACCAACAGATAGACAAATTAGAATACATATCTTAGAGATAATTAACTACACAACATAATACATTAAACAGAAAACATAGAGAGAACTTATATTTTCAAGTAAACATTCACCAACTGGATGCAAACAAAGGACATTCCTCCCAACCATAGACGTTTTTTTTCATTTAATCTCAACAACATGTCACCCCCGATCCAGGGATATGAATCCACAAGGACAGGTCTTAGGAAAAGTCTAAATACACAGTAGTTGGCTAAGTAGCTCTCAGGTTTCCCAACCTCACAACAATACTAATTTCCATCTCTCTTTCCCCCTCAACCTGAACAACCCCAAGAAATGAACACCTTTCTATGCCATGCAGTCCTTGAGGTTGTTCCATTTCTCTCCAGGGCTCCAGTTCTATTGCTCAGGAAATCTCCCTACTAGAAATTCCAAGGACTCTCAGTTGTGGACAGTTCCATCTGAGCTTCCATCAAGTTCATGCACACAGGCATCCATTCCCTTTGGTAATGATCAGTAAATCATTAAATCCATTCAACGATGGCTCTCCTCTTCCTAGAATTCATTTCCATGCTCATCCCAAGAGCACACAAACTAGCATTATTGAGTGAAGAGGAAGAATAACAAGTGAAATGGTGAGAAGAGGATGAACCAAGGGAATAACGACCCCAAAACAGCCCCCAAGGGATGTTTAAATAATGACATGAAGACAAGACCCACATGGCCTCCCTCTCAAGAAGCTCATGTAACCCCCTCTTCTCCATAAAATCAATTATGGATAAATAAAATAATAAGAAGAAGACTTATCCCCTCAAGCCCCCTCTCTCGTGGAATCATAGCCCCCTATCTCTTTTGTCCTTGTCAGTCTTGCAACCAGCAGTGTATTTTATTAATGTATAGGAAGTGTTACATTTCTTAGGCACTCTGGCCCATTTTCAACTTTACTGGCTCACCAGCCTAAGTCATATTTACATAATACATTATAGTTTATAATGGTTAGAACCAGGATGTTACATCCCCCTCCCCTTATTTTGTCACTATCCTTAGTGCAAAACACCATTAGAATGTTATTAACATTACAATTCCAGGCCCTCTGGCCTTAATTCACAAAGGCAATCTAGCCTAATATTATATACATCAGCACTCTAGCCTAAAACATGTATGCATAGGCATTCTGACCCAAAACATGTATGATGATCTTTATAATTTATATTTCTGGCAGCAGTTCCAACCAACAAGCTCTCCATCCCTCTCAGCCCTGCACAACCCAAAGAAATGAACCCCTTTCTCTGCCATGTAGTCCCTTAGGCTATTCCACTTCTCCCCGATTTCAGTGCACTCGACCTGGAAATTTTAGAGTTGTGGGTTCCAGAACTCCAGTTGTAGCAAGTCCATTGGACTTTCTTCCTTCCGTGCCTTTATCATTTAGTTTCTCCAACATCACCTTATTTTCTCTCATAGTCTGGTACTTTTCTAGATATTCAACATTCATTGTTTTCCTACAATATTTCAAATTAGCAAGCATGTCACTTCAAAATTTGTGCATAAAATTCTCATTCTTTCTCATATTGTAAGAGCAAATTTTCATAATCCAATACAATACTTATTTGTGCGGTTCATGGATCTGCATCCATATGGTTGTCTCATTAACTTGGCTCATTGTTTTCCTTGATGAACCCAATCAAGAGATATCAAAGTCTCCACTTCCTTGTGGTCACTCACTTTGCAGGCCTAGGCTCAGTCATCCCCTTTTCTTGTATCCAGTCCCTCAGGCGATCCATCTTGCTTGACCAAGGTTCTCTTGCAAAAAAGGTTTTCTAGGAACACAGGGTTCTCATGTCACAACAATATCCTTTTCCATGCTTTCCATCTTGCATATCGAACATCTCATCTATATTATACACATACAATCATCATGAGATATCATTATAACCATTTCAAACACAAATATCAAATCTGTTTTATACAGGAAAATAAAATTTCCAAGAATGATCTTTCTGCTCATAATGGTTGGCTCTGCAGCTGTAGATATCAATATTCCTTATGGGATTACATCCCTGCCATATCCAATACCATTCTACCTACAATTTCTTCAATTTACATTCGACCAAAACAATTTGTCAATAATTATCAAATCATAATTCCCAAAACAATTTTATATAGGAAAAATAAAACTTCTAGACATGAGCTTCTGCTCATAACAATTTGACTCTTGCAACAATACACATTGGTATTATTTATGGGCTTACAAAACTGCCATATCCCAGACCCCTTTCCTCCTACAATTTCAACATTCCTCAACCAAACAAATTGTCAATATCTCATGTACAAGATATATATTTTCATTGGAATGATTCAAAAGAAAATCACAAAGTGCTCTCGGAATTTTTTACAACTATAATTCAATTAATTATATTAATCCAACTATCAATTGGAATGAACTCATCATTACATACACATGTATTATCAGTCACAAAGACTTTTATAATGCAATAGTTAATAAGATAAAAATCAATGTGCCCATACCCATGGTCAAATATACACAATGTATCCATGCATTGACTACATAATACCACATAACTATGCCATGTATTCCACCATGATGAGTTGGAAGGTCTGGCCAAGGATTCAACACATCATCCACACACTTCCTATTACTTGCCTAACTATTTGGTTACCTTCCTTTTCTACCCAAACACAAAACCAAGAATATAATCCTTAAGTTCTCTTCAGTGTTGGCAAAGAGGTTGCAATCCAAACAATAGATATACAGTAGATACTATCGAGAACTCACATAGCGCTATATCCCTTCCATATCCAACCATATTATGGTCTCACACATGACTATCTCTATGGATATTCATTGTTATATAAGGAGTATGTCTCCTGAATTACCTGGTTATGATCCCATAACCAATCATAACATAATATGCAACTGACATTTTATCTAAGTGCATTCTAGCATCAAAAACACTTACACACTCTGGGCCTTCGACCACTACATGTCAATTTAAATACTAAAAATTAGCTGAGGGAATCCTTACGTCGATCCCCTTCAACATGTATGCATCAAAACAAACTAAATGTATACCTACCTAGTTGTTACCAACCTACCTATTGTTTTCTGACCAACTGATATTTGTAGAAGCTCACATAATTCCCCCTTCATCATTTTGATCACCACTCCTACCATCCTCAGGGGTCTTCACCTCGATGGAAATTATAAGAAAAAACAACATCCACATATTTAACCCCACTGTATCATTTTTCCTAAATACATAATCCATCCTTAGTCATACTCAAACATTATTTCAGAATAACAGACTATTCTAAGTTCACCAACATGTTATATGCATATCCAAGCATGTACATATGAAAAATTACACATCTATATGCACCAAGCATTTACTGTCAGCATGCCTACTAATGCATATGAAATTTAACTTCATTGTATGCTTCATGCACTCTAGTGCATTTTTGTTTCAATTCACTTATTTATTTATCTATTTCTGTTGTAGTTGGTTTTCCTTGAATTCTTTTATATCCTTGATTCCTTGCATGGTCCCATTCTTTTCATCTACACCATGGTTCCCTAGGTATGAACACTTTTCTAGCCACGTTCCACTTGGCCATTGTTTCCCACTTAGTACCATTCCCCAATGGAAATCAATTTTCATTCAGTGCTACTTTTGAAGTGAGAGAGCATTTCAATTCCTCTGCATTGGCATCTTGCTTCCACTGTGAACTTTGATTTAAGATTTTAGACAATAGATAAGTCATATCTAACAAATCCTTCCCTGGAACTCCTATGCTTGACACATAGAGATTATTAACACACCACCTCTTAAGATCTTTGTTTCCTTCCACATCAAGATTGCAACTGTCTACACATCTCTACCTTCAAGGTTGTGGAGCCTTACTTTTCTTTTCTATTCCCATTAATGACATTATTCACCTGCTAGCTTCATGTCCCATGTGAGGATTCTTTCTTTTGTAGTACCTCATCTAAATTTTGTTAGAAAAGTCATGCCTCCATGACCCTAACATATGATCCTATTCTCAAATTGATCTGGTTATACCTCTAATCCTGATAAACCTGCAAGAAGCGATCTTGTTAGAGCTATAAATATCATACAAAAATTGTCAATCAAATTTAAAGGTACCTTTTCATTTAAGTGATAATATTATTCTTTAATTAATATCATTTTTCCTTTTTATATGAATTAACTCATTTTTAATCATGACTGTGTGTCGGTTCTTTTTTCTTCATGAGTTGATCACAAACATGGATCGACTCATTATATCGTGCTCATGCTTCTGTTGTGTTCTTAGTTCCCAAACAGATCATATTTTGACCCTTTATCAATTCCCCGTATTATTCTAGTGTTAACTCTCTGTCGAATTAAATCTTTATGAGGCGCTTCCTTCAAACCATTTACATATGACCAGATGAAAAAAATCATGGGCTTATTGATTTGAGTGTTGCCTCTTCTTTTCCCTTTGTTTCTTAATGCAGACCCCCTTCTCCTAACAATGCGTGACCTCCCAGTCAAGGGTCTTCAATCCCGAGCTGAATTGGCTCTTCGAAAACTTGATGGTCTCGTTATGTATCTAAACACAGGCACTTCCGAATTTCTGGCATAGGTCCGATGGCCCCCACGACCTTCTCCTTCGCCCTTGCGAAAAATCTCAGAGTTGGTGCTAGCTCCTTTTTTCTCTTGGACCCTCCTTAGATGTGACCTTAGGAAGTGACCTCACGCAGACACTTGATTGCGGCAATGCTCAAAGGTGGTTTGTAGCCAAACTACTTTTCTCCACACAATTCACCTCGAGCCACCACGTGTCCTTTTTCCAAAACTGTGGTCTCGATTGCGGCCCACCCTCGACTTCATAAAGACTGAGCACCTCTCGTCCCCGCAATGCAAGGTGATCATTGAACTTGCGATCTTGAAGGTTCTTTTAAATGGATAACCGAGATCTACCTCTTGGGAACCAACAATTCAGATTTACCTCTCCCAGATCGACGGTTGTGGTCGTTTCAGAATTCTGGACTTCAGAATTCTCAAATATCAAGCTTTACTTCCCCCAAGATACACGTGATTCTGCCACGGGTCCTTTTGAATCAGACGGTGGGGAATTACTTCGGACGATCAGAAGATCAACGTTTACTTAGGGTCCTTACCCAAAATCCACAGCTTCATGCCACCTGTTATCTTGATCTTACGGTTCAGGTCTAATTCAGACGATCCAACAGTAAATGTTTACTTTGGGTCCTTACCCAGAATCCAAAGATTCATGCCACCTGTTCTCCTGATCTGACAGTTCAGGTCTACTTCGAACAATCCGACAATCGACATTTACTTCGGGTCTCTGACTCTCTCAGTAGTTTCAACTCTCAACCTTCTCTTTTCCCCGAAGTGCACGGATTTATATTGCATGTCCTACTGGATTGGACGAATGCAATTCACTTTGGATCTCTAGGGTCTAGAAATCTCAATTCTCAACTTCTTCTTGCTCACCTTTTCTCGGAGTGCTTTCACTCAGAGAACATGATCGGTTGACGCGTGTCCTCCTACAAATCGATGATCCCTGACTACTTCTTCTCTTTGGAGGTTCTTCTCTTGAGTACTAACATGTTACATCACTGCATGCCTTTCAATTTGTGGGGGCACACATCAGCGGTCTGGAGTAACCTTGTTTTTCCCCTACAATTCTCTTGATGCTAACACATAACCCCTTGGTGAAAACGTGGTTTGGATTGTGGGACTGCCTTGGGAAATTATATCACGTGCAACTTGGTTCCCTGCAATGCCTCTTGTCCATTGATCTCTTTCTCCCATGGGTTCCGACGGTTGTGACCTTAACCCTTGCTTCCTTTACATCGGACAACCCCTGTTCACTTGTCCTCTGATCCAACGATCCCAGATCTCTCCTGATCCTACAGTGGAGATCGCTCCCGAATTCAAAGGGGGATGGTCACGATCCTTTGAACCCCTTACAACTCATCTCCAACGATATAACTCCTGCATAGATTCTGCAATGCCATTCCTCCTACTTTTCAATATCATGGTCATAATTTGATCTCAACCACAAGACTCTGACCAATATATCTGACCCATACCAACCCGGTGTTTCAACCAGAAGATCTGATACAAATATGTAACATACTCGACCACCCAGAGGCCGAGCTATGCCACTTAAACAGGATGTAACAAACCCAACCACCCATAGGCTAGGCATGTTGCAATCCCAAGACTCAGTTCTCTGATCTCTAATTTGAAAAAAAAGGACTTCTCAACAATGTTAGAATCATGCACACCACATGCATAATACAAGATCCATGTCACAACATAAAAGAGATAAACAACGTGCCATGCACAACAAATAACCAACAGACAAGCACATTAGAATACATATATCAGAGATAATTAAATACACAATGGAATACATTAAACATAAAACACAAAGAACACTTATATTTGCAAGTAAACATTCACCAACTGGTTGCAAACCAAACATGTTCCTCCCAACCATAGACGATGTTGTTAATTTACTCTCAACAGTAGGTCACCCCTGAGCCAGGGTTATGAATCCACAAGGATGGGTCCTAGGCCAAGTCTAAATACACAGTATTTGGCTAAGTAGCTCTTAGGTTTCCCAACCTCACAACAATCCTAATTTCCAGCTCTCTTTCCCCCTTAACCTGCACAACCCCAAGAAATGAAAACCTTTCTCTGTCATGCAGTCCCTGAGGCTGTTCCATTTCTCTACAGGGCTCTAGTGATGTTGGTTAGGAAATATCCCTACTGGAAATTCCAAGGACTCTCAGTTGTGGACAGTTCCATCCAAACTTCCATCAAGTTCATGCACACAGGAATCCATTCCCTCCAGGAATGATCAGTAAATCATTACATCCATTCAACGATGGCTCTCCTCTTCCTGCCATTCATTTCCATGCTCATCCCAAGAGCACACGAACTAGCAGTAGTGAGTGAAGAGGAATAAGAATGAGTGAACCAGTGACAATAGGACGAACCAAGGGAAGAACGACCCCAAAAAAAAACCCCAAGGGATGTTTAAATAGTTACATGAAGACAAGAGCCACATGGCCTCCCTCCCAAGAAGCTCATGTAATCCCCTCTTCTCCGTAAAATCAATTATGGGTAAATAAAATAATAATAACAAGACTTAGCCCATCAAGCCCTCTCTCTCGTGGAATCATAGCCCCTTATCTCTTTTGTCCTTGTCGGTCTTGCAGACAACGGTGTATTTTATTAATTTATAGGAAGTGTTACATTTTCTAGGCACTGTTCACCCTTTTCAACTTTACCAGCTCACGAGCCTAAGTCATATTTACATAATACATTATAGTTTATAAGGGTTAGAACTTGGATGTTACAGTCCACACCATAATTTGTACCGCTACCTAGAGAGTGGGAGCTATGATATATTGTGACCATGTAAATCCCTAGTGGTTTGGGTTGAAGAAACATATTGTCAAAGATATGGAGCATTCTATTTGGGTGAGAAAAGTGTTGGGAATAGATTTAGTTGTGTGTTGGCCAAGTGGGTGTTATAACTCTTTGAGAAGCCTTGTGTTCATAGTGCCACAAATATTTGAGAATTCTTGGGAAACCTATTAGTGAATCCCTAAAGGGATGTGGGACAACCAATGGAATATGGAGCAATGAAAGGGTGCACATTCTTGGGTGGGACAAGTTGTGGGGAATGAGAGGTTGTGAGCTGGGATTGCTACTAGAGTTGGTGCCATTGGACTTGTATTTTTTACTTAGTGTTGTATGAACTTAGTGGGACTATTGAAAGAACCTTTTCCCTGGTGGAGTCATAGTTTCATCTCAAGGGTGACCCATTGTTGAGAGTGAATGAAAAACAAAGTCTATGGTTGTGAAGAAAATGTGAGGTTTACATCCAGTCATTGATTTTCATTAAAAAGATAAGTGTATTTTATGCTTTATTATGTTGAATGATGTGTTATTTGTGTTAATTTTATTTTCTTATAATTGTAAATAATTTTGCATGGACTATATGTTGTTGGTAGTGCATAATTATGTTCATATGTAGTGCATATTAATTAATTATTGGTATCAAAGAACTAATGGACTGAATTGGAGAAAAATTCAAAAATTCAGTGCATGACATAGTTGTGTGTTTAGTGATGGTGGCCAGGTGGGATGCTTTGAACATTACAATGTCGTATCAAATCCACAGGTTAAAAAATGATCTTGCATGGGATAGAGTCAGGACATGGAAGCTGAAATTGTAAATTTAATTCAGAGGATGTTTGAAAATTGTTTGTCAAAATTTGCAAGAAGAAATTTGGGAATTTGTCAAAAAACTAGTGAAAATTTAGTTTAGGTATCAAATACTCCCAATTTAATAATCTAAAAGAGTGTTTTGGGGCCTGTAATTGGACGGATTTATAAATTGTAGAGGAACGATGGAAACATTAGGCAAGGGCACCAATTTATGAAGTAAAAATTCATTGAGGAATTGATGTGGGAATGCCAAATTTCTGGTGCAATTGTCAAATTGACATGCCCAACGCTGAAATTGTCCATAATAAAATTAATTTCATAGCTTCCACGGTGGCTATAAATAAATTTTGAGATTAGACATTTTTTGAAAACATTGGAAAAAAATTATGAATTTTGGGAAATTTTAGGGTTTTTTCGTACCATGACATCAACATGACATGGAGACCACGTGGAGGAGATGTGAGAGTGATTTCATGGAATTCCATTTTGTAAATTACATAGTTTCATGCCAGTGGAATGGTGGTAGTCCATGGTGGCGAGGCAACCAGGGGAGTGGTGAGTCGATACTATAAGTGGTAGGTTTTCCCAAAAGTATTTAATGATGTGAAGTCAATGGGAGGATTCCATATATAATTCAGAAGTAATTGGTATCACATCATGAGGTGTCTATAAACTCTTATCAACTTCACCATGCAAAATGGATCCTCCATCGTTGATCTCCTCTCATCATCTTCGATGTCCAATTAGGGAATGCAAGTTGTTTGTGCCAAGGAAAAATCGTGTGGGATGGGACCCTTCCATCCCCGAGTCTAGTGAAAGGGTGCCAAGTGGAGGTATGACAGAAAAGGTGGGATGATTTTCACATCCTTGGTCAAACAAGGTTCCAGGTGGGAATTTGTTTATGGTGGGGGATGAATTATAATTTGATTTTTAAAATAAAGGTAAAATAAATACAAAGAGCAAAGAGAATAAGGGTGTCGGGAAGTAGGAATGTGATGAAGGCTGACAAGGTAGAGATAGGGTGTCCAACAGGGTGACATGTCATCACTTCATATTTGAGAAAGAAAGTAGTCATAAAAAATATCTTAGGTATAAGAATCCATATATGCAGCTAGAACTGTGAATTGAGCAACATAATTCATAAGAAGTCAGAAGGAATATGAATCATGACCCAAAAAGGAAACAATATGAATGCTCTTCCAGAAATTTTGAATTATTGTTTTCATCTAACAATTTTTTTTTCATCTACATTTTGCAAACTTAAGGGTACTGATAGATTAGAGTGAACTCAAAATGGGAACCAGAGACATGGAGGATGAACATATTACTTCCATCCATGAGGAGGAAGTAAAGGGGTTGTATGTTAGCATGGGTAATGTAGGGATTGAGTCAAATGGGTGTAGAAAAGGAAAATAAAAATATTTATATTTAGTAGAGATAGTGAAAATCATGCAAAGAGATGCGTGGAGTTACCGAGTAGACAATGAGAGAATTCTACGAACTCTAGAGGAGTAGAAAAACATCAATACTTAGTTTTTGCAAATTTTGAACATTCCATAGAGGAGGATGGATAAATAATAACATTCAAGGAAATAATAAGAGTACATACCTATTTCAAAACAGAAAATGCTAAAAGTCCCTAACACTCGACATGTGCTAGTAGATATCATCAACATTCACCAAGGCACCGTGTTTCTATAGCTGATGCATTTTCAGAGTCAGACACTAGCACAAGTATATCCCCTATTAGGCATCGTATACCACAGTCTTGGGTAGATTAATTGTAGGGAGAGTTCAAGAATATTAATCCTCCTACATTTTATGGTGAGCCTAAAAAATATAGAGATGTAGAGGATTTTCTATTGGGAATGAGGAAATATTTCCAACTACAAAATTATTCCTCATAGGAAGAATATGGAATTTCAATTTACCATCTAAAGGGAAAAAATTCAATGTGGTGGGACCAACTCATGAAATTATAGCACATTGATGAGAAGAAGAACACTTGAAGGAAGTTTTGAAAGTGTTTTCAGAAGAAATACATGTCTAAGCATTATTATGACAAGAAGATGAAGGAGTTATTTAAACTCAGGATTGATAGCATGCCCATAGAAGAGTATGAGAGGAAATTCTTAGAGTTTTTGAGATATGTTGACTTCACCAAGGATGATAAGGTCAATATTCAAATATTACTAAGTGTTATACCTTCAATATTCTATGATAATATACAATATGATGATCCCAAGATGTTGGAGGAAGCAATAAGGAGAGCCAAGTGACATTATGATCAACATAAAGGAGGATCAACCTTTCAAATATCTTGGGTTGAAAAGAAAAAAAATAATATGGAGTATATAAATAATGGTTATAATCCACCATTCTTTATAAATATTTCTTAGGGACACCCATCTTAAAAGGAACCCATAAGGAAAAAATGATTGGGAAAAACCAAGCAAGCATCCTATAAAATGTTGAAGATGTGAGGGAGATCATACGTATAGAGATTTCCCTCCTAGAGGATAAATAATGAGGATTGTTGACAAAGTACAATAGGATAATACAGTTGAAGACATGCAAAAAAGCATGCCAATGATTTATGTAGCCTTGGAAAACAAGCAAGTTGAATTTCAGTGTCATATGATTGAAGTGGAAGGTAAGATCAATGATCATCCTATAGATATTTAAATTCATTTAGGAGATAGTCATAGTTATATAGATCCGATGTTGGTATAAATATTTCACCTTTAAAGAAACAAGCATGGGAAATATTGCTTAGTTTAATTAGCTATAGGACCTAAAAGAAGAATCAATCTGTTGGTTGAGGATTGTCTAATGGACATGAATGGACTAGGTACAAATGAAGATTTGAACATCATACCTTTGGTTTCATATGATTTCCTAATTGGTATGAATTGGTTGGATAAGAATAATGTTTTCCTATATTTTTATAACAAGGCGTTCACTTTTTTGGATGAGGAAGAGAACTTGAGAATAGTTCATGGTATTCCAAGGCAAATATCTATCATAGAGATTCCATCATTGCATATGAAAAGAAGATTCAGGAAAGGATGTCAAATTTATGCAGCCCATATGGAAGAGGAAAATAAGGTTAAAGATTGAATATCCCCCTTGGCCACAATTCATGCCCCACTTTCATCCTAATGATCCTCAGCCTCACCCAAGAATCACATACATTCTTGATCAGCATGGGAAATATTGCTTAGTTTAATTAGCTATAGGACCTAAAAGAAGAATCAATCTGTTGGTTGAGGATTGTCTAATGGACATGTAACATCCCGCTCTGGCGCACTTACAAAACTTATTCTTTGAGGACACTTGCTCGCAAGTGATCTGGATTTTTATGATGATAAAACTTTTTTTCCTTCATTATGATGCATTAAGTTATATGACAGAATGTTTTTACTACGTTGATGTAGACAGGTGCTGTTGACTCGGTTTCTTTGAGTGTGCAGGGTTTCGGACCTTGAGGATGCAGAGGCATCGGTGGAACTCCCTTGGACTCCGGATTGATTCAGGGAGTGGGCTATTTGAGTTGTTTCATTTGCGGTGATATTGTTTTGTTCGATGATATGCTATTGATTTTATGATATGTGGTTGACACGATTTGACATGATGGTTGATGATGCAAGCTGACGATAGCTTGCTGACCAAGACTCACATATGGAGTAAAGGGGCCACACACGAGTTCTAGAGAGATTGAGGGAGAGGTGTGGACAGCAGCCCTGCCACAGCCTACTAGCACTCCCGCCGTGGCTAGAACTGTAGGTTAACAATTACCTAGTTCGAGAGGATCCACGATGCCGTGAGGGAAGACTGCGACAGTCGCTCACGATGATTCTAAGGGGCGCGCAATAAGGCGGGGGCCTTATTCCTTAGAGCCCTTAGTCTCCCACAAGTTCACCTGGCGAAGTGTTGACTCCAGGGGTTATAGAGTCTACCAATCTGTCAAGCCAGCAAGTGGCACCCTTGGAGCACGTGGTGCATCCTGAAGGGCACATCGCGCAACCGAATCAAGCAAGGCGAGTGGCACCCTTGGAGCACGTGGTGCATCCTGAAGGGCACGTCGCGCAACCGAATCAAGCAAGGAGAGTGGCACCCTTGGATCACGTAGTGCGTCCTGAAGGGCACGTCGCATTGATGATGATGATGAGACAACCTAGATGACCCTAGACCTTAACGCCTGATAAAATTCTTAAAAACAACTCCCCAAATTAAATTGTCGCCCTGTTCAAATCAAAACCTAAATTAAAACTTCTCTAAGACAAATTTTGACGAGCCCTAAGAAAAGATCCTACAAAAAAATAAACCTAGGGCGTAAACTAAAATCCTCCTAGGTGATAATTACAGTCTTCTTAAAAGTAAAGGGGGTAAATTAATGAGGGAGTAAATTTAAGTAAAACCCATGGCGTTTAAAT
>ML777343.1:1485581-1532722 GCA_009831015.1 Picea engelmannii | reverse complement strand
CCTTCATTCTGATCTGATGATACCCTGAATGGAGATCCAATTTTGTGAAATAGATTGCTCCATGTAGTTCATCTAACAATTCATCAATGACAGGAATGGGAAACTTATCTTTAATAATGATCTTGTTGAGCTCTCTATAATCTGGAGACATACGCCATGAGCTATCTTTCTTGAATACCATTACCACTAGTGCAGACTAAGAACTTTGGATAGGTCTAATAATGCTAGCCTCTAACATTTCTTCAACCATGCAATCAATTTCACTCTTCTAGGCATAAGCGTATCTGTATGGATTGATGTTAGGAGGAACACTCACAGGAATTAGGTGAATTTCATGATCATGATTTCGAGTGGGTGGAATGCTTTTGGGAATATATTCAAATACTTTGGAATGCTTATCAATGATCCTTCGGAGATATTGAGGAATAGATGGCTTAGATGTTTGAACATCTAGTGAGCATAGTTGTGCAATAACGCCTTGATGCCCCTTTTTCAATAATTTTGTCATGTCATTAGAGATTATCACCTTACCGGGTTTCTGTGTGATACCTCTTAACTCAATTTATTTTCCTTCCAATGAAAATTTCATGAAAATTTCTTGAAAATTAAAAGCCATTGTTCCTAATTATTGTAACCATTGGATTCCTAGTACAACATCTGCACCACCCATGGGTATAGAAATCATTGGACTATTCATTACATATTCCCACATAGTAAGATTGATCTTATTGCATTTTCTTGAGCAATTGATAGTTCCTCCATCTACAATCATTACTTGAAACTCTGGCGCTGGATATATAAAGCAATTGAGATCTTTGGCTAATTTATAGTGAATAAAATTATGAGTACTGCCAGAATCAATTAGGACTATTACCTTTTTCTTTTTGATGTATCCTTCGATCTTGAGGATTTGAGGAGTGTTAATTCTAGCCAATGCATTACATGATATCATGGGAGTCAACTCTTCAGATGAAATTGCTTCTATGTTTTCATCTTGAGATGGTTCTTTTTTTTGTTCTTATTCCTCTTCACAATCCATGTAGAATAATTTCTTCTCACCGCACTTATGTCCCTTACTATACTTGCTATCACAATTAAAGCATAAACATTTTGCTTTTCTTTCCTCCAATTGTTGAGGTGTCAAGCTTGTAGGTTGAGGTGTTTTAGAAGAAGGAGCATTGTTCTCTCTATATATGTTAGGGTTGGTCCTTCTAGTAACCATAGCCATATTTTTACTTTCAAAATTTCTTGCCACGTTAAATGCATTCTCCAATGATTTGGGTTCCCAAAGGCGAACCTCATGTTGAATGTGATCCTTTAAAGTTCCTATGAATACATAAATCAAGTGCTCATCGGGAATATCGATTACCTTTATATTCAATCTTTGGAAGTTCTGAATGTGCTCGGTAACTGAGCCCTTTTTCTTGAGATTTATCAATTGGCTAGAGAAGGTATTTGACGCAGACCCCCAACCCTTGGGCCAGAATCCACACAGGATCGTTCTTCTCATCGAATCCATGAAACTGAAATAGTTCTTTTGGGCCCTCACTAGAACCCCACGAATCCAGTCCACAGGTCCTTCACAAAAACTTCACCGGCACAAGCAATGCACCAGGCGTGAGTCTTCACCTCCACACGGCCACCAGATATGACCACGACCTTTTCCGAAAATGGATTTCAGGTTTCGTGACTTCAGGAATCCTGAAGTCGTGAGTCTCTTGTCTCTTCAATCCATGAAACCTAAAATAATGAAATGTCGAAATGGACTCAATCGACGATTAGCCCTTGGCCCACATCTCGATCCATGTGACCACTTTCTCCGTGACTGCAGGCCCACACACGTCGCGTTTCACGACTTCGGGGTTTCGAACACAAAGCGCCCTGGCTCCTTTTCCTCAAAAGTGCCGAAAATTCAAACCCCGAAATGTCGAAATGTGTGACCACAGCCCCACTCCAAAGATATGTCGCTTTTCGCAACTTTGGGGTTTTCAACACCATGTGTCCCGACTTCTTGTCCTCGAAATTGCCGAAATGGAGAAATGCAAAAATGGGCTTAATGGCTTTGGGTCCTCCCTTAGCCTCTGAACGCTTTTGGGGTTCATGATTCATAGAATCACGATGCAAGGCTACAACGATCCTTGACGCTTCGAACTCCCGGGTCCCAAAATACCGAAATTCCACTCCAAAGGGAGATCAACGGCTGTGAGCCTCCCCTAATCTGATGGCTTACCTTATTTTAGGATTTCGTGGGTCAAGAGATCTGAATCTTACCCTTTGTATCTCCTAGTAGCCAAAATGCCGAAATGGCCCTTTCGGGGATTTCCTCGAAACCTTGACCGCTCGCCACGTGTCCTCATGTGGACAGTCCCAATGCTTTCGGGATTTCGTGAGCCGGGACTTCTAGTCTCTCGACTCTTTCTCCTTGAACTCCCGGTATCTGAAACCCCAATGGCTTCCAGATTTCTACCATGCGTCCTCTCAACGATGGATGGTCCTGATCTTTTCGGGACTTTGACAGGTCCTCTCCCTTTGCATATACGAGGGTTAAACCTCATGCAAATTCTCCTGGATCCGATGGATATCGACTCCCTATGCTAGATTTGATGGCCCAGATCTATTCTCCCGTTCTCTCTCCTCCTGCTGCCTGGACATGAAACTCAACAGTCCAGATATTTTCCTCAGTGCCCGAATCAACGACAATTGTAGCTCTCTGAAGATCACATTTATTCCTTCCCCTTGGAAGATTTATTGTTCCAAAAAGACCTCAACCTTTGTCTTTGTTGTGAAGCCTGTATCCTCGGATCCCGCCTGTAATCTAAGGACGTTTTTCCTTCTGAACTTTGTCGACTTTGAAACCTCAAAGGGTTTTTCGACCTCTGCACTCCTTGCAAGGTCCTTGCACGCAACTGTGCTATCCGTCCTGAGATTGGTCAACTCGGAAACCTTGAAAGGTTTCTCAATCTTGTTCTCCTCTCAACTATTACTCTTTGTGCAAAGGCACTGTTCCTCCTAAGCTTCTGAACTTGAGACAAGTTCACTCTCAGCGCACTCCTTGCACTATTCTTTCTGAGCTTAAGAACTTTAGACAAGTTCTTATTCGCACACTCCTTGTGCATGACGAGCCTTCAGATGACTGTCTATCAACACTTCAACCGAGTGTTGGCCTAGTGCACTCCTTTCATAGGTCCTTGTCCTCCTTGAGATTCAACTGCTCGGACCTCAATGGTCTCTGCCCCTTTCTCTCCTTGAAGGGATGTAAGTTCCCTCTGGCAACTTCCTTCTCAAGCACACTTGTTGAGCCTGTAGGGTGTTCAGTAACCTTGTGAGTGTCTTCCACTGACACTTCTCCTTCCTTTGAACCTAGAATAGAGTTCTTTTGTGCACTCTTACACCAACTCAATGCCCTCCTAGCAGATTTCTCTAGAATCTTCAGTGACTCTGTCTTCTCACCGAACTCAAAATAGAGTTCTCTCCCATGCACTCTATGCACTTTCTCAATGCCCTACTGGCATAGCTTCCACATAATCCTCAGTGATTCTTTTTTCTTTGTTCCTTCCTCTGCACAGTCTTACCTCCAAAGTGTTCAACAACCTTGAGGCTTCTCCTTGAATCTAATACTTCCTCTAGTGTGCCCTCTTGGCACGTCTCTGTCTACAATTCCACAAAATTCAGAAGTGCACTCTTTGCACTGGCTTACAAAACCCGCAGTGTTCTATCATGCATCCTCTTGCATGAATCCACAAAGAACCAGACCTGGAATCAAAGAACCCAACAGACAGGGATTTCTGTCTGTAACCTGCAAATGCAAACTAACATAAATCTACAACATATCATCAACACATATATGGAATTCATTCATAAACACATAAACACAAAAAAGAATCTCATGTAGGAAAAACTGCTCTTTGTATTGATAAAAAATGTCTGATTACAATTTCTTCGAGCTCGTACTACAACAGAGTCTCAGCTCTCTTCTTCTCTCTAACCTAATCTTTGTTCTACTCTTCTTCCAACTCTCTTATTCTCTCCTTCTCTATTATCTTCTTCCTACCTACAACTAGATACAAAGAGGGGTTCCTCGAGCTCTTCCCTTCATCCTCACCAACTCTCATTATTTTACATTCAATTACATTGAATGGATGTCTAGTCCGAATCAGATCTAGATCTCATCCTTACAACCATTTAAGGCAACCTTTATCTAAATCCTGCGCCTATGCATGGCTTTTGGATCTACTAGCCTTACAATCATTTAATACAATTTTCAAATTTAAAAAAAAAACGAGAAGTTTGTGCCTCTCTCCCCCATTGAATGTGTGCTTTGATGTGTTGGATGGCTGGTGCGTAGATGGCTTGGAGCGATGCTCCTACATCATACTCCTCTACTATGAAAAATTCATGAGCTCATGCTCATGAGCTTCCCAACATCACTATTGAAATCCACCTGGATCACAAACAGTTCTTTGGAGTTGTCCATCCACTCCATTTCTTTGTTGTTGCTTCTGCTGCATCTTCTTCCCTACTGCTATGGAAAGTTCTCCTCTTCTCAGCTTCCCTTTTTTGACTGCTTCTACTAATTGGATCATCAGCCTTCTGATCTCCTCAATTATCTGGTCCAACTGCTCCCATGTCTGGCTCTCCTTTTGCAGTCTACTCCACTGCACTTCTTCCCTGCAAATGGGTCAATAAACTAGGTCTCCCATGCCATCTTTATCTCTCCTTGTGGCACTAAGTGGAAACTCCACTGCAGACTCCATCTCTGTATTCTCCTCACTGAACTACTACTTAGCTTCCTCCTCTGACAACTTTGCTTCTTCCAGTTCTCCTACTGGCATACTTCCAGCTTCTTCCAACTTCTCCCCAGGCTTGTATGCTCCTCCATCTGTCTCCAACCTAATATGTTGGATGTGCATGCCTTGCACCTTCACCCTCATCTCCAGGGATTCAAATTCTTGATATAGATCAACAAAATTCATGTTGTCTTCTTCCTCCTCTTCTTCTTCTACTGCAAGCTCCAGTGCTACAGTCATCTCCTTTTCAGCTTCCTGTTTGAAAATTTTGAGTCACTCTTCTGGATGCTCATCTCCTTTTCCTTGGGAAAACATTAGTGTCTGTTCCATTTATTCCTCCATGACAGTCTCTATTGGCTGTCTGTCTTCTGTTGCTGCCTCTGTAACACATGCTCTTGCCTCAATTGGGCTATATGGCTGGAATATTTTAATTCCTCCAATGATTAGAATGCTCTTCTGATCCTTATCTATTGGATCCTCTCGCTGATATGAACTCACCTCCGAGTTCATGAGACTTTCAGTCAGTCTTATCTACTCTCCCTTGCCCACCTGGCAATATGAGATTTCCTCTCTACCCACCTGGCAGTCTATGAGATCAATCGATCCCATTTCCATCAACACTCCTAACTGACATGAACTCACTTTTGAGTCCCTGAGACCTTCAGACAATCTCATCTCCTTCTCCCTACCCACCTGGCAGTCTATGAGATCTAGTGATCCCATTTTATTTCCCACCTGGCAATCTGAACTTTCTTCACTGCCTTCCTGGCAATTTTCGATATCTTCCAGTGATCTCTTCTCCTCATCAACACTGAGATTTCTCCCAGCTTCTGGTTCACACACATGAACCACTTTCTCTTCATCTCTGAGGCTTTCAACATACCTCAACCATCTCTTCAACAGTCTCTGTTGTCCTCTAGCTAACAATTCTTTGACTGACCACTTTACTTTCATTTTCATGGGCCATTCATACACACAATGCGGCTTTGCATCCTGCTGCAATCTCTTCCATTCTCGCCCTTATCTCAGTGAGATCTTCATCCATCTCATATTTTCTCTGCTGCTGGTGGTTCTTCTTTCCACCATGTCCATGGCCTTCAGTAGTCATCTTCCTATTCCTGTCTTCCCTCCTAGCAAACTTGTGGTTGTCACTCTGCAACCGTGAGTGCTTCTAGCCTTTCCTACAGTCCTCCTAACTGTCTATTGACTGTTGTGCACCTTGCAAAAATCATCATAGAGCTTCAACACTCTGTCTTCCTTTTCCTATGGCTCCCTCTGCCTATAATATATAGACAAAATCAAGCTCTGATACCACACTGACGTAGACCCCCAACCCTCAGGCAAGAATCCGCACATGATTGTTCTTCTCTTTGAATCCACAGAACTAAAATAGTTCTTTCGGGCCCTCATTAGAATCACACGAATCTGATCCATAGGTCCTTCATGAAAACTCCATCGCCACAAGTAATGCACCAGGCATGAGTCTTCACCTCCACACGACCACCAGATATGACCGCGACCTTTTCCGAAAATGAATTTCGGGTTTCGCGACTTCAGGAATCTTGAAGTCACGAGTCTCTTGATTCTTCAATCCCCAAAACCCGAAATGTCGAAATTTTGAAATGGACTCAATTGACGATTATCCCTTGGTCCACATATTGGTCCATGTGACCTCTTTCTTCATGATCACAGGCCAACACACGTCATGTTTCACGACTTCAGGGTTTCAAACACAAAGCGCCCCGACTCCTTGTCCTCAGAAGTGCCAAAAAGTCGAACCCCGAAATGCCGAAATGTGTGACCGCAGCCCCACTCCAAAGATATGTCACGTTTCACGAATTTGGGGTTTTCAACACCAAGTTCCCTAACTTCTTGTCCTCGGAACTGTCGAAATGCTGAACCCGGAAATGTCGAAATGCCAAAATGGGCTTAATGGTTGTGGGTCCTCCCTTAGCCTCTGAATTCTTTTAGGGTTCGTGATTCAGAGAATCATGATGCAAGGTTGCAACAATCCTTGATCATTCAAACTCTAGGGTCTCGAAATGCCGAAATTCCACTCCAAAGGGAGATCAACGGCTATAGGCCTCCCCTGATCTGACGACTTACCTTCTTTTCGAATTTTGTGGCTCAAGAGTTCTGACTCTTACCCTTTGTATGTCCCAGTAGCCGAAATGCCAAAATGGGCCTTTCGAGGATTTCCCCGAAACCTTGATCGCTCGCCACGTGTCCTCCTATGGACAATCCCAATGTTTTCAGGATTTCGTGAGATGGGACTTCTAGTCTCCCGACTCTTTCTTCTTGAACTCTTGGTATCTGAAACCTCGATGGCTTCCAGATTTCTACCATGCGTCCTCTCAACAATGGACGGTCCTGATCTTTTCGGGACTTTGACAGGTCCTCTCCCTTTGCATATACGAGGGTTAAACCTCGTGCAGCTTCTCCTGGATCCGATGGATATCGGCTCCCTGTGATATATCTGACGACCCAGATATGTTTTCCTGTTCTCTCTCCTCCTGCTTCCTAGACATGAAACTCAATGATACAAATCTTTTCCTCAGTGCCTGAATCAACAACAGCTGTAGCTCTCCAGAGCTCATGTTTCTTCCTTCCCCTTGGAAGATTTCTTGTTCCAAAAAGACCTTGGCTACGAAGCCTATATCCTCGGCTCCTGGTTGTAATCTAAGGAAGTTGTCCCTCCTGAGCTTTGTCGACTCTAAAACCTCAAAGGGTTTTTCGACCTTTTCACTTCTTGTAGGGTCCTTTCACACAACTTTGTTATCCATCCTGAGCTTGGTCAACTCAGAAACCTTGAAAGGCTTCTCAATATTCTGCTCCTCTCAGCTATTTCTCTGTGCACAAAGGCATTGTTCCTCCTGAGCTTCTGACTTGAGACAAGTTCACTCTGAGCGCACTCCTTGTGTTATTCTTTCTGATCTTAAAAACTTCAGACAAGTTCTTATTCGCACACTCCTTGTGCTTTATGAGCCTTCAGGCAACTGTATATCAACACCGTTGAAATTACTAATACAACTGAGAGGGGGGGGTGAATCAGTTGTTTTTGAGCTTAAACAATCTTAACTCTATTAAAATATTCTTAATCTTTCTTCAAGTGATCATCAACATTATACAACATATGAACAGTAAAAGTAAAAAGCATCAGTCACACATAAGGTATACACAGAGACAGATTTTCATGAGGAAACCCATAAAGGGAGAAAACCTCTTCTTCTTAGAAATGATAGGCAATGTTTTAGGTTTTGTACATCATCTCTAATGGAGCACCAACTCAATGTGAGGCAGCTACGTCTGTCTTACAAGCTGCAACTTGTTTGATATCACCAACTCTCTAGTTTCTCTAGCACCCACTAGAAGGAAGCACCAACTCCCTGAATATTCCAGCATCAACTGGATGGAAGCACCAACTTCCTGAATGTTCCAGCACCAACTAGATGGAAGCACCAACTTCCAGTTACACAGGCTCCAACCTTTATAACAGAGAACACTTGTTCTCCCTTGCACCACCCTGCCACCCTGGTTTCTCTGGCTGCAACCAGATGGAAGATACAACTCCCTGTGTTCAAGAACCCACTTGAACTTCTGAGGAAAACAATCCTCCCTAGAACCTCCCAACCTCCCTAGACTATGAATGGCTAAATAAAAAGTCAACTTTACAGATAAATCAGTTCTTACCAATCTTTCTTTGTTCTGTAAATCTGGTCTTCTACACACTGTTCTGCTGCTCTTCTCTTCCTCTGTCTGTTCAACCGGTATGCTCTGCATAAACTCGTTCTCAAATTCTACTCTTCTTCAACTTGTTCGGTCATTCTTATCTGCTTTTTCTCTTTCTGACATTCTTCTCTTCTTCTGCTCTTTCTGTCATTCTGCTCTGCTTTTACTCTTTATGTCGTTTTTCTCTGCTTCTGCTCTGCGTTTCATCTCACTCTGCACATTTTCTAAGTCTCATGCTACGCATCCTCTCATTTTCCCTTTCTTACTATTTCGTTCAGTTTTCATCCGAAACAGCCAACCATACATAGTCTGTCTCATTTTCTTTTATACACAACTACACGACCGTTCAACTTCCGAACTCCTTAGGCAAAAGAAAGACAGTTGTCTGAGCAACTGAAACGCCAACTGAAACGCTAACTGATTTGCAATCATGAGTCTATTTCACTAACAGATTCGTAACTGAGGGGTTAACTATGAGAGAGAACAATAACCTTTCGATCATATTCCCATTTATCTGCATCGTTGGATGAACTTTATTAATCTTTCCTTTAAATCAGGTTTCGACATTTCGACATTCCTGATGTTCAATGTTCTTGTCACTTACAAATCCCGATCCATGAGATTCCGTAAAGAAGTTGAATCAATGATCTAGATTATATCTTGATATGACGGTTTAGATTACATCACGATTTCACATATCGCGATATCGGGATTCCTGATGTCAATAATCTTTGACATGTCCAACTCTCGATCCTCGAAACTCCGACAAGGGCTAGAATCAACGATCCAGATTCAACCTTAATATGACGGCTAAGATTACATTGCGATTTCACATATCGCGATATCAGGATTCCTGATGTCAATAATCTTTGACATGTTCAACTCTCGATCCCCGAAACTCCGACATGGTGTAAGTCTGCTGACGTCACATGTGTTAAATAACTACCACATGTCACCCTGATTCGTGACTTACATGTGCTTGGCATGTTGAATCAGTCTAACACTTGTCATTACCTAGTTGTGCCACGTGTTCCTAGCTGACGTGGTTTGCTGACGTGAGTCGGATCGACGGTTCATATGTGATCTTGATTTGACGGCTCAAATTACATCGGGATTTTTCATATCGAGAAATCGGGATTCCTGTTGCATTGTTTCTTTGACATTTCCAACACGCGATCCTTGAAACTCCGACAAGGAGTCGGATCAATGGTTCATATGTGATCTTGATTTGACGACTCAGATTACGTCGTGATTTTGCATATCGAGAAATCGAGAGTCCTGTTGCATTGTTTCTTTGACATCTCCAACACGTGATCCTCGAAACTCTGACAGGGAGTCAGATCAACGGTCCACATAACCCCCTGAGATGGATGGTCCTCCTGTTTTCGGGATTTGTGAGCCCTCTACTCCTTGCACTTTTAAAGATCGTGCAGGTTTTCCTCAATCCAACGGTGGTCAGACCCTGCGCTCAGATATGTCCTCCTATTCAACGTGCTCTTCTTGCCTTTATTCAGATCTGACAACCCTCATGCTGTCGGGAAGTTTGGATGGGATCCAACGATCAGAAATGCTTCTCGGGCCTTCGATCATTTTTTCAATGTTCTGTTGCCTTCGATCATTCGATCTTCCTGGACTTATCTTCTATTTTCCTGTTGATCATCGCTGTTGTACTCAAGCCATCATTACTTCTGTACTTTCCATCAATGACAGGCATTCACTGTCTGTTAAATATTTTCCATTCATTGTCTGTTAAATATTTTCCAACAATGTCCCCCTTTGGAATTGATGGAAATACAAGCACCCACATGCATTCGGATCTCACCTACATGCATTCGAATCTCTTCTCCCGAACTCTTTTCTCCCCCCTTGACATCAATGTCAAAGAAGAAACATTCTTCCCCTAATCTGTTGCAAAACATACTCCGCTTGTCGACTATAAGCATCTTGGAAATACACCGGATATTCAATAAGTACCCCCCCTGACCAGGTGAACAAATTAGACACAATAGATTATAACCCCCAACTTTTGACGAAGGTATCCAAAAGGGGTCACTGCTAATGGTTTAGTAAATATATCAACAATTTGTTCTGTAGAAGGTATATAATTAAGTTGAACAATTATGTTTGTAACTTTTTCTCTGAGAAAATGGTACTTGATTGGAATATTCTTAGTCTTGGAATGAAGAACAGGATTCTTGGAAACACTAATGGCACTTGTGTTATCACAATGAATTGGAATGGGATCAGTGTAATTTACCTTCAGATCTGCAAGAGTTTGTATCATCCATAAAATTTGTGTGCAACAAGTAGCAACAACATTGTATTCTGCCTCTGTAGTGGATAATGAGATGGATCCTTTCTTTTTACTAAGCCATGCAACTAATGAGTCACCCAGAAAAAATGCTCCTCCACTGGTGCTTTTTCTCTCATCAACACAGTTTTCCCAGTCTGCATCTGAATAAGAAGTTAACTGGAAATTCTGATTTCTAGAATACCAGAGACCATAATTCATTGTTCCCTTCAAGTATTTAAATATCCTTTTGACAGCTACCAAATGACTTTGTTTAGGAGCAGACTGAAAACGACCTACCATTCCAACAACTTGCATTATATCAGGACAGGATGTTGTGATGTACATAAGACTACCTATCATAGTGCGATATGTTCTTTGATCAACATCAGGTGAGATATCATCTTTAATCAGTTTGCAACCAGCCACCATAGGTGTGCTAACTATAGAATAATCTTCCATCTGAAATTTCTTCAACATCTCTTTCAAATATTTTTCTTGAGAAATAATTTTTTTTGCAGAGTTTTGTTTTACTTGTAAGCCAAGAAAATATGACAGTTCTCCTATCATGGACATTTCAAATTCTGTTTTCATAGAATTATAAAACCACTGGACAGATGATTCATCAGTACAACCAAAAATAATATCATCTACATAAACCAAAAAAGCTAGTAAATTATCACCTTCAAACTTAATGTAAAGGTTATTGTCAATAGTACCTTTCTTGAGCCCTTTTTCTTGTAGAAATTTGTCCAGTCTATAATACCAAGCTCGTGGTGCTTGTTTCAGTCCATATAAGGCCTTCTTCAGCTTACAAACATAATTAGGATTCTCTATCAATGAGAATCCTTCAGGTTTCTCCATATATACTTCTTCCTCTAGATCTCCATTAAGAAATGCTGACTTAACATCCATCTGATAAACTTTGAAGTTCTTATGACATGAATAAGCAAGAAATATTATGATATCTTCCAATCTTTCCACTGGTGCAAGAGTTTCATCAAATTCCTGACCTTCAACTTGTGCATATCCCTTACAGACCAATCTAGCTTTATTTCTAACAACTTGTTCTTTTTCATTCATTTTATTCTTGAACACCCATTTGGAACCTATTACATTCTTATTTTCAGGTCTAGGGACAAGCTCCCAAGTATTGTTCTTCTCAATCTGATCAAGCTCTTCATTCATTTCTCTAATCCAATTATCTTCTTGGCTAGCTTCCTCAAAAATTTTAGGTTCAGTCATAGATAAAAAAGCAACATGAGATTGTTCTGAGTCTTTAATCAATTTCCTTCTTGTCTAAACTCCTTCATTTATATCCCCAATTATCTGATTTTCATTATGATTCTTTCTAATAATTCTAAGAGGTGATTTTGCTTCTTTCTGCTTATTTGTATCAGTTTGAATATTCATATCTTCATCTGATCCAGACTCTTCTCTTTCTGATCCTTAGACCTGTTCATCTTCATCTTCAGTTGTATCGTCTGTTATTGGTTCAACACTGCTTACATTTCTGACGGGAATTTCTTCATCAACTTTTATATATATAGAATCAACTAGTTTGTGTAGTCTCTTATTGTAGCATCTGTATCCTTTACTATTTGTAGAATAACCCAAGAAGATACCTTCATCAGCCCTGTCATCATATTTGCCAATATTTTCATCATTGTTCTTGATATAACATTTACTCCCGAAAACTTTAAAATGCTTGATTGAGGCAGGTCTACCAAACCAAAGTTCATAAGGGGTCTTGTCACTATGTGGTCTGAGATGAGCTTTGTTAAGGATATGAATAGCTATATGTATTGCTTCCACCCAATATGTTTGAGGCATGTTCCTTTCATTCATCATTGATCTTGCCATTTGCTGAACTGACCTATTCTGTCTCTCAACAACTCCATTTTGCTGTGGAGTCCTTGGAATTGTGTACTCTCTTTTGATTCCATGCTTATCAAAGAACTCTTTGAAGTTTCTTGAACTGAACTCTCCTCCTCTATCAGACCTTACTGACTTTAATCTTTTTCCTGTTTGATTCTCAGTCAGAGCCTTAAATACCTTGAATTTTTCAAATGATTCATATTTTTCTTTCAAAAAGGAAACCCAAGTTAGTCTAGTATAGTCATCAATAATCAACATAAAGTAATTTTATTTTCCTATACCTTCTTTCCTTGATGGACCACATAGATCCATATGTACTAACTAAAGAGGTTTTTCTGTTGAGGGAATGTTTTTCGATTTGAACTGAGTGTGACTAAGCTTTCCTATCTGACAGGGTTTACAAACAGAGTCATATGGCTTTGATATCTTCAGAAGATCTTTTACTGCTCCATTGGTTTTGAGTTTGATTATGTGATAAAAATTTAGGTGAACAAGTCTCCTATGCCACAACCAAATTTCATCATATTTTCTTAAGTTGCATTCTTCTTCTTCTTCTTTTAAAACATAGACATTGTTTTCTGTTCTTATACCTTTTGCAACTAGCTGACCTGAATCCACAGTTTTTATTTTATAGTCTTTAGAGGTAAAAACAAATTCACACCCTCGGTCACATACTTGACTTACACTAAGAAGATTATGTTTCAAATCTTCTACAAGAAACACATCTTGAGCTTTTCTTTTTCCGTTACACAAATTTACAATTCCTTTACCTTTTATCTTTCCAGGTGCATCATTTCCAAAAGTTACATTCCCTGATTTGCTATCACTTAAAGTTAGAAACTTACTTCTGTCTCCATTCATGTGTTTGGAGCATCCACTGTCAATATACCAGGGATTCTTTTTCTTTTGGATTGATAGCACTAGTCCACACTTGTCATCTAATTTCTTCTTCCATACTTTGACATTTTCAGAAGTGGAGATCAAATCTGAATTGTATTTCCTTAAGTGACAGTCTGCAGCTTTATGACCATAATTATGATAGTTGTGACATTCTGGTTCATTGAATAATAGATCATAACGATTGTTATGCTCATATCTATTGTTGCGTTTCACCTTTGTCCTTCTCCTAGTCATCACATAATTTATAATCTGTGATTTGTTGTTGCTTGGCTGTCTCAATCTGTGTTGTGGAAGATAGTTATTCATTGTATATCTTGATTGTTCATATATAAATCTTAAAGAACAATTTATAGCTTTGTGACCAAAATTAGAACAGAGAAAACAATAACCATAGAAAAAATCTTTTTACCTTGAAAAAATCTGTCTTCTTTGAGGAGGTCAACTTCTGTCACGCCAATAATCTTTCTGGTCTATAAATTCAGGTCTGGTTCTTTTTCTTTCATTTCTTCTTGGTGGCTGATTTTCCTTCTTTGCTTCTACAGAGTGACTATTGCCAATGTTTGAGGATTTGACAAACTTGATAGATTCTGTATTACTTGGATGATCACTACTTGACCCTTCTTCATATCCCAATCCATCTTTCAACTTTGAATTTTTTTGCTGATTTAGAATGGAGGTTAATTTGTTTGAGGCTTTAATACTTGGCAGATTTTGATGATATAATCCCTTAAATTTCTACATTTCTTTTCTAGTTTTTACTATCTCTTCTTCTAAGGCTTCACACTTGACTTTCTTCTCTGATAATTGTTGTTTCAGTATGTCTTCTATTTTCTTTTCCTCTTCTAATTCCACATTCAGCAGAGCAAAGTCTTCATCAGGTTTTTCGTTGTCTTTCTCGAACTGTGTCAACAATTGTTTTTTTTTTTTGTTCTTGGTTCTGAGTCTATCGATTTCTTCCAATGCACTGATCAGTTCTCCTTCCAAATCAACCACAGCTTCTTCATCATTCTCATCACTGCTTGTGCTTTTATTATCATAATCCTCCTTGGCCATAAGCATGAAGTCATTTGCCTTATCTTCACAGGATGAGTCACTATCGGTGTCTTCTGAGGAATTGTCATTATTTGCAACCAAACTTTTATTCTTATTATATTTCTTGTGTTTGTACTTCTTTTCATCATCAGAGTTCTGGTCCTTTTTCTGATGGGGACACTTAGATGCAAAATGACCTATCTTACCACAGTTAAAGCATTTGATGGGCAACTTCCCTTGATATTTTCCTGATCCTTTCTTTAACCTTCTCACAAAGTTTTCCTCAATATCATCTAATTCTGAATTAGTATTCTTGTATGCTTTAAAAGATGCTTCTCTAGTACTAGATTTGTGTTTGTTAATTCTCATTTCATATGCAGTTAGAGTTCCTAGAAGTTGATCAATGGACAGAGTTTTAAGATCATTTAATTCTTCTATTGCAGAGACTTTTGGATTCAATTTATTAGGAAAAGATATTAAAATCTTCTGAACTAAGAGTGAATCATCAAACTCCTCACCAAAACCCTTCATGGCATTTACAAGTTCTTCAACTCTTAAAAAATACTTGCTAATTGTTTCATCTTCATTCATCATTAGTTGTTCAAATTTCAATCTGTATGTTTGGAGTTTGGCATCTTTTACTTTCTCATTTCCTTCATAACTGTTAATAAGTTTATCCGACATTTATTTGGCAGTATCAAGATGCATCACCTTTACAAACTCAGCTTCAGCAAGTCCATTCAAGATAGCATTCATCCCCTTAGAATTAAAACTAAACTCTAACTTATCATCCTTGGAGGCTAGCACAATAGGTTTTGTATATCCAGTCTCTACTACATCCCAAACATCAGCACCCAAGGCCATTAAGTATGTTCTCGTTCTAATCTTCCAGAAGGAAAAATTTGTTCCATCAAATAGAGGGGGCTTAGGGGCTGAAGTCCCTTCATGACTTGTCATGTTTAAGCTTACAGATATACCTTTGAATAAAAGGAACCCGCTCTGATACCAATTGTTGAAATTACTAATACAACTGAGAGGGGGGGGTGAATCAGTTGTCTTTGAGCTTAAACAATCTTAACTCTATTAAAATATTCTTAATCTTTCTTCAAGTGATCATCAACATTATATAGCATATGAACAGTAAAAGTAAAAAGCATCATTCACACATAAGGTATACACAGAGACAGATTTTCACGAGGAAACCCATACAAGGAGAAAACCTCTTCTTCTTCGAAATGATAGACAATCTTTTAGGTTCTGTACATCATCTCTAATTGAGTACCAACTCAATGTGAGGCGGCTACCTCTGTTTTACAAGATACAAATTGTTTGAGAGCACCAACTCTATGGTTTCTCTAGCACCCACTAGAAGGAAGCACTAACTCCCTAAATATTCCAGCATCAACTAGATGGAAGCACCAACTTCCTGAATGTTCCAGCACCAACTGGATGGAAGCACTAACTTCCAGTTACATAGGCTCCAACCTGTATAAAAGAGAACACTTGTTCTCCCTTGCACCACCCTGCCACCCTAGTTTCTCTGTCTGCAACCAGATGGAAGCTACAACTCCCTGTGTTCAAGCACCCACTTAAACTTCTGAGGAAAACAATCCTCCCTAGCACCTCCCAACCTCCCTAGACTATGAATGGCTAAATAAACAATCAACTTTACAGATAAATCAGTTCTTACCAATCTTTCTTTGTTCTGTAAATTTGGTCTTCTACACACTGTTCTGCTACTCTTCTCTTCCTCTATCTATTCATCCGGTATGCTCTACATCAACTCATTCTCTCATTCTTCTCTTCTTCAACTTGTTCTGTCATTCTGTTCTGTTTTTTCTCTTTCTGACATTCTTCTCTGCTTTTTCTCTTTCTGTCATTCTGCTCTTCTTTTACTCTTTCTGTCATTCTGCCCTACTTCTGCTCTGCGTTTCATCTCACTCTACACATTTTCTAAGTCTCATGCTACGCATCCTCTCATTTTCCCTTTCTTACTGTTTCATTCAGTTTTCATCCGAAACAACCAACCATACACAGTCTGTCTCATTTTCTTTTATACACAACTACATGACCGTTCAACTTCCCAACTCCTTAGGCAAAAGAAAGACAAATGTCCGAGCAACTGAAACGCCAACTGAAACGCTAACTGATTTGCAATCATGAGTCCATTTCACTAACAGATTCAAAACTGAGGGGTTAACTGTGAGAGAGAACAATAACCTTTCGATCATATTCCCATTTATCTGCACCGTTGGATGAACTTTATTAATATTGCCTTCAAATCGGGTTTCGTCATTTCTGCATTTTTGATATTCAATGTTCTTGCCACTTACAAATCCCGATCCATGAAATTCCATAAAGAAGTCGAATCAACGATCCAGATCATATCTTGATCTGACGGTTCAGATTACATCGCGATTTCACATATCGGGATATCGGGATTCCCGATGTCAATAATCTTTGACATGTCCAACTCTCGATCCCCGAAACTCCGACAAGGGCTGGAATCAACGGTCCATATTCAACCGTAATTTGACGGCTCAGATTACATCGCGATTTCACATATCGCGATATCGGGATTCCTGATGTCAATAATCTTTGACATGTTCAACTCTCGATCCCCGAAACTCCGACATGGTGTAAGTCTGCTGACATCACATGTGTTAAATAACTGCCATGTGTCACCCTGATTCTTGACTTACATGTGCTTGGCATGTTGAATCAGTCTGACACTTGTCATTACCTGGTTATGCCACGTGTTCCTAGCTGACGTGGTTTGCTGACGTGAGTCGGATCGACTGTTTAGATGTGATCTTGATTTGATGGCTCAGATTATGTCAGGATTTTGCATATCGATAAATTGGGATTCCTGTTGCATTGTTTCTTTGACATTTCCAACACGCGATCCTCGAAACTTTGACAGGGAGTCGGATCAACGGTTCAGATGTGATCTTGATTTGATTTCTCAGATTACGTTGGGATTTTGCATATCGATAAATCGGGATTCCTGTTGCATTGTTTCTTTGACATCTCCAACACGCGATCCTCGAAACTCCGACAGGGAGTCGGATCAACGGTCCACATAACCCCCTGAGATGGACGGTCCTCCTGTTTTTCGGATTTGTGATCCCTCTACTACTTCCACTTTTAAAGATCGTGCAGGTTTTTCTCAATCCAACAGTGGTCGGACCCTGCGCTTAGATCTAATTCCTGAGATCTATCCTCCTCTTGAGCGCAGTCTTCTTGTCTTTATTCAGATCTGACGACCCTCATGCTGTCGGGAATTTTGGATGGGACCCAATGATCAGAAATGCTTCTCGGGCCTTCGATCATTTTGTCAATGTTGCGTTGCCTTCGATCATTCGATCTTCCTGGAATTATCTTCTATTTTCCTGTTGATCATCACTGTTGTACTCAAGCCATCATTACTTCTGTACTTGCCATCAATGACAAGCATTCGTTGTCTGTTAAATATTTTCCAACAAACACTTCAACCGAGTGTTGGCCTAATGCACTCCTTGCACATGTCCTTGTCCTCCTTGAGATTCAACTACTCAAACCTCAATGGTCTCTGCCCCTTTATCTCCTTGAAGGGATGTAAGTTCCCTCTGGAAACTTCCTGCTCAAGCATGCTTGCTGAGCCTGTAGGGTGTTCAATAACCCTGTGAGTGTCTTCCCTTGACACTTCTGCTTCCTCTGAACTCATAATAGAGTTCTTCTGTGCACTCTTGCACCAATTCAATGCCCTCCTGGCAGATTTCTCTAGAATCTTCAGTGACTCTGTCTTCTCACCAAACTCGAAATAGAGTTCTCTCCTGTGCACTCTATGCACTTACTCAATTCCCTCCTGGAAGAGCTTCACAGAATCCTCAGTGATTTTGTTTTATCTGTGCCTTCCCCTACACAGTCTTACCTCCAAGGTGTTCATCAACCTTTAGGCTTCTCCTTGAATCTAAGACTTCCTCTTGTGCGCCCTCCTGGCACGTCTCTGTCTGAAATTCCATAGAATTCAGAAGTGCACTCTTTGCACTGGCTTACAGAACCTACAGTGTTCTATCATGCAAACTCTTCCATTAAGCCACAAAGAACCAGACCTGGAATCAAAGAACCCAGCAGACAACGATTTTTGTCTGTAACCTGCAAATGCAAATTAACATACATCTACAACATATCATCAACACATATATGGAATTCATTCATAAACACATAAACACACAAATTATCTCATCTAGGAAAAAATGTTCTTTGTATTAATCAAGAATGCCTGATTACAATGTGTTCGAGATCGTACTGCAACAGAGTCTTAGCTCTCTTCTCCTCTATAACCTATTCTCTGTTCTACTCTTCTTCCAACTCTCTTCTTCCAACTCTCTTCTTCTCTCCTTCTCTATTAATTTCTTCCTACCTACAACTACATACAAAGAAGATCTTTTTACAAAGAGGGGCTCCTCAAGCTCCTCCCTCCATCCTCACCAACTCTCATTATTTTACATTCAATTACATTGAATGGATTTCTAGTCCGAATCGGATCTAGATCTCAGCCTTACAACCATTTAAGGTAACCTTTATCTAAATCTTGCACCTATGCATGGCTTTTTGATCTACTAATCTTACAGTCATTTAATACAATTTTCAAATTTAAAAAAAAAAGAGAAGGTTTCACCTCTCTCCCCCATTGAATGTGTGCTTTGATGTGTTGGCTGGCTGGCACGTAGTTGGCTTGGAGCAATTCTCATGCATCAGTATTTCTCCTTGTATCCTCATAGTGTGCTATCATTTCTTCTATGAAAATTGTCCAAGTGACAAGTGATTTGCGAGAACAAAGCCATCGATACCATACAATTTGATTAGGTTCTAAATATAAAGAAGCAATTCGTACCTTTTGTGTATGTGGCACATTATGTAGATCAAATAATTGCTCCATCTAAAGTATCCATGTGATTGGGTCCTTTCCATCAAACTTCCTCATATCGATCTTAGGAATGTGGTTGGTCTTCAAACAAAAGTTGGAGTTTCTCCATTCTTGATTCCCCTTCCTTATGTCCTCATCATGAATTTCATGGGATGCATTTTCATAGGTGTCTTCTCTGTTACGAAATTTTTCAATACTTCCATGATCTCCTCTTTTAAACCATCCATCTTTGCCTCCAACTTAGCTTCGTCTCTTGTAGTTCATATTTTCTTACTATATTCTTTTTTAAATCATTTATGTCCCTACGCATTTCTTCACCTTCATCAAGAGTCCAAGTAGGATTTTCTGGAGGCTTATTTGGTGTAGAAGTTCCCTTTTTGGGTGGTATGTTGGCCAAGTATCACTTTTGAACCTTGATTTTGAGGTGGTTCTGCTAGACAATATTTCTTCTGTTGTATCTCCCAAGTTTCGGCCCTTCTGGGTATGAAACTTTCCTTGATGTAGTTCTCTGATATTTCTTCTCTACAATTCCACAGGTCTGATCAAAATTGGATGTTCCAAGTGGAATTTACGGTAACTTCCCCACAACATGCCGATTTTTGGCCTTTCTAGGAGATCTCACTTGTATAGCATGCCCCACACAACATAATTGATATAAAATTCTGAAACCTGTACCAGAAATACTACAGACTTTCCACGATCAAATTGAACCATTCCCACTCAATTTTGATAATCTAGGAAGAAGTTATGATTGTTTTACCTGGAACACTTTCTTGAGACTAGTCAATAGGACTAGTCAGATACCCTATCTTACACAGGGTGTATATACAAATTTAAGATGACCCAGAAGCTTAAATTTTTACCATAGATACCTTACTAATTTATGTCAATATCCGCTGGATTTCAGGGTCTGAAACATTACAGAAAATTTTTTATAGCGAAAAATCCGCAATGACTCAATTCAGGATGATTCCAGAACCATATCTTGTATAGGCTATATCTCCGAAAGTATAAGGCCTCAGGAGCTGAAATTTGAACCCAACATACCTTGATCTTTCTACTAAATATCATCCAAGTCGTTCCTTTTGAAACATTGTAGAAAAAACATTATAGCAAAAATTCCAAGGTGTCTCAGATGTAGCAGCGAAACCCCAAGACCTTGAGCTTTGATACCATATGTTAAGAACCAAATATCAATATAGCATAGAAAAACCTCAAAAAAAGTACTCAATGCCTTGAAAAAGAGATAATTTCAGATAATAAGCCTCTTCGAGGGGGTAACCTCCTTTTACCCCACTTAAATGTTCAAGTACAAGAAGATTCAAAATGAAAATGTCTCCTTGGTATATATAAGAGACTAGGAGGTATAATTACAACTAATGGCCTAAATCTGACATAAATAAAATAACAATAATAATATAATATGCCCCAATTAAGGGGTAATGAGCCAATATTAGGGCTTAACAGATTCAAGTGAAAACAATGAAAAAAAAATAGAGGTCATCTTGAGTGGCCCACTATAATATGATATTGTCAAGGTAATGAAGTGTAAAAAATATAAGAATATTTGGGACAAGCTACAAAAATTTATATAGAGAGACCCAGTGAAGAGAGATTTGATGATTATTCCTACTGTGAGTCAGATACAAAAGAAGCACAAATTATGAGAAAGCTAAAAGGAGGACTTGGAAAATTCAAAGAAAGTGAAGACAGTGATGATACATAATCATGTTCCTCCATGACCATGAAAACAAAACTTATCGATGAATAAAATGAAAATAATCAGAAAGGAAAGACAAGATTCATAGGAAAAAGACTTTGATGGGGAATTGAATCTTGAAGAAGAATGTGTTAGTGCCTTACAAGAAATAGGAAGACTCGGGGAAGAGAATATAAAGAAAATGAATAAATTGCAGAAACATGAAAAGAAGGATCACGATATTGAAGAAATAGAGAAGACAATTATTATTCCAAAGACTCAACTATAATAGGAAAAGAGGATAGAAGAAGTGGTGAGAAACTAGTTGAAATAAAATGAATAAAATTGTGATAAGCTAGAAGATGAAATCATTTCCTTAAGAAAGGAACTAGAGAAAACAATTGATCGGTTGAATTGAAGCTTAAACTTTGGAAAGAGTACTGAAATATTAGACAATATTATCAGTTTCCAAAGGTCACCATTAATTAAGGAAGGTTTGGGATACAACGATAAATAAAAGACCAACGGGGGAGATGCAAGCATTAAAGTCACAAATCCATCAGAAAATGAAGATGAAGAAAAATATGAAAAATATTCTAATATTCTAACAGGTTCCACCAATAATGAAATCAATAGAAGGAAAGGAAATGATAACCAACAAAAACTCAATTATTCTCACAAGAAAAACAATAATGAGTACAGAAGAGTTGTTCCACCACAAAGAAATTCCACAAATCAGTACCAAAATATCTTTCTTATTTATTGTTTTTCTTATTTTGGTCATACAGAAATAGATTGTAGATCTTATGTAAGAAGTGATCATGTGAGAGATAGAAATACAGGTTCTTACAAAACCTTAAAGGATGATTATGTAATAAACAAAGTGAGAAGTTCCCATGGGTTTGCTAATAGAAACTAAAATTAATTTTCTCCTCTACTTGATATTGAATGTTATAAGTGCAATAACTATGGGAAGATAGCATGTTACTGTAGAAGCATCATAAAAAATTCTCCCAAACAAAACAAGGAAGAATATTCTCTTACCAAACATAAAGAAAAATAAACCAGGGTGTGGAAAAGGAAGCAAGAAGGACTGAAGAAGGAAGAATATGGACTTGCACTTTATGCTCAAAATTAAGGGAACCAATGGTACATTGATAGTGGATGTTCAAAACACATGACAGGGGACCAAACCAACTTTCTCACCTTCAAGAAATAAAAAGGAGGCAGTTTTACTTTTAGAGTTAAGGTTTCTACAAGGATAACTTGAAAAGGTATTGTTAGTCTTGATAATGGAAAGAATAAGACACATAATGTATTGTCTGTTGAAGGGTTAAAGCCTAATGATATAAGTGTCATCCAAATATTTGATCAAGGTTAAAGCCTCATATTTCATTCTAAAGGGTGTGAGATAAGGAAAATATCTTGAGGAATATTAGTGGCAAATGGAAACAAAACCTCAAGAGATGTATACATACTCGATAAATTCAAAGAAGAAAATTGTTGTGTGGGAGTGATACCTCTATTATATTGTCAGTAAATGGAAGTAGAAGATCAGGGGGGTATCCCTTTTACATTGATGTCAAAGGGGGAGAAGTTGTAGATAGAGGAAGAATTGAAAACACAAGGAGAGTTGCAGATAGAGGGAGTATTACAAAATTGACTAAGGGTTGTCATCAATGACAAAGGGGGATATTGTTGGAAATATTTTTTCAATTGATTTTGACGGAAAGGGGATCCTACATATTTTCAATATAAATATTAAAATCCTATATATGTCCAAGATGAATATTACAAGATGGAGATTGTTGAAAGTATTACTTTTGGATTTTTAATGGTCATTTTGAATACCCTATCTTTGAAGGAATTTTTACCATACATACATAGCTCATATGGGAGAATAAGTTATATGGTTGGAAATATTATTCCAATACCTTTCCAATGGTATATATAATTCCCTCTAACTCCATACGCATGAAGAGATATTAATTTTTTGTATCTGGAAATTGAGGTCGACTCAACCAGTCTTTACAAGTTGGCCCTAAAATTCAGGACATAATTATTAAAAATACAAGATAGATTTTAGCATTTGGAGAGAAAATAAGAAAGAGATCAAGTCTAAGGCACAAAAATGATATTAGGTCTGATAAAGGTGTTGGGGTGTCTTTTTCAGATCTAGAGGTGTGTAAGAGAAGTCTAAAGGATTTTCTTGGGGTCTTTCTTTCTCTAAAGGTGCACTATGAAGGACTAAAGGTCTATTATATTTTCATGTGCATTGTATTGAGGTTGTGATGTTTTTTTTAGTGGATGTTTTCGTTAGTGTATGTTTCCATATTTGTATTTTGTCATCAATGGATGTTGTCATCATTGGATGTTTTCATCAATGCATGTTGTCATTGGTGATTACATTTTGGGAATGATGCTATGAGGATTGTTGGAGTTTGAAGAATCGTCTTTGGAGTGAAGCATGAAGGTGAAGACATAAATACTATGTGCATGAATATATTGGATTGGTGTCTACACATACATCTTTTTGAGTTGATGTTTAGTTGAGGAGAATGGTATCTCTAGTAGGTTGATGTATACATATTGATGAGTTGGTGCTTAGATAAGTAGATTGTTGTCTCCATTAGGTTGGTGCCTACAATATTTGTATTAGTAGGTTGGTTCCTACACACACTTGTAGGAACCAAAAATAAACTTGTACAATACTTGTGTATTGAAAAAAATTTGTGGATTCAATATGTCCCTCCTTATACTATATGCCTCTTTGTTTCATAGATTAAAAAATTTGGGCACGATCCCTAGTGATTTCCAAGGATTCATCAGGGAATATTTTGCAACTTGATGAAATGAGTGAGAAATTTATGAGTATCAAACTGTGATAAGTAGAAAAATATATCTATGATGAGAAAACATTATCCCCTCCCATACAACAAAATTCACAAAGGTTTCACATACAAGTTTCATGTGAATTCACTGAGACTATATGGAACAATTTAAATCAAATTCTATTAGCTTATTTATGACAAAAATTTCTTTCTCTTTGTGAGAAGAATAATAATTTTCCTAGATTTATGAGAAAAATAAGAATTGTTCCAATATTATTATTTTCCTATATTTGTTAATTAACATACACATTTCATAACTGAATGCAAAAAATTGAGGATAAGTCAACATGGAATTTTGGAAACCCATGAATGCCATGCACATGATGAGAGAATATCCAATCAGAGGATCTTGGATATATATGCATGTCCATGTAATTACTATCATGGTGGGAATACGAAACAAAAAAAGTGTTTTATGAACATATTCTAATATTTTTTTATATCAAAATAATCCCTTTTCCTGAAAATTGTTATCCAGATACGATACAATTGTGTAGCACGAGACACAAAGAGGAACCAAACATAGAATAATATGCAACAAGCACAGATGAATAGGCATGGATATTAGATGAAGGAATTGAAATTAATAGAATGTTGAATGAGGGTCTCAAGGATTATTAGAAAAATTTGATGGAGGATGCTTCAAAATATGTGTATGGTACTTGTAAGTTAAGCAATTTGACAACAATCCTTCTGATTCTTAACTAGCAAGTAGTGCATGATTAGAAAATTGAGAGTGTTGATGAGTTATTTATATTGTTACATTTGGTGTTACTACCTAACTCGACATTTCCAACAAAATGGTGTGCATATAAAGTGAAAATCACTAATCTATGATTAGGGTATGAAAACATCCACACATGTGCGAATCATTGTGCATTATTTCACAAAATTCTTGCAAGTGATACCAAATGTCTGAAATGTAAAGAAGGGAGGTATAGACAAAGGTAGAAATTAAATTCATCCCACTTTCAAATAATCCCATGGTTACTTCAAATGTACATATGTGAATACATTGCTAAACTTATGTAATGGCATGCCCAAAATAAGAGAATCGATGGAAAACAATGACTTGTTGTTGATTATAATATATGAATGGAATTTGAAAACAAATGGCCCTATTTTCCCTAATATCCTCGTAATATAAGGTTGAATTTATCTTTATATGTCCGGTGAACCCATTCTCAGATCAGAGTACTAAATGGTCAACTTGGAAAGTGTTTTTGAAAAATTAGAACTTGCCTCCATGGTTATCAATCAAACCATTTTTATTAATGATGTCAATGGTTATACCAGGAAAGAAAAGTGTGACTTCATATACAACTGATGTTTATTTAGAGCCATTATTTTATGAGCTAGCATAATTGTGGAAAGGAATTAAAGAAATTCAATTTTTAATTGATGGTGGTTCAATCAAATTCACTTTAAGATTTTCTTTATTTTTTATGATACATGATCTTCCTGCATATGGAACATTGACTGATCTCAATGTTCATGGATACCATGGATGTCCAACCAATATATTTAAGGGCTTTTTGAAACACTAAATTAGTTTTCATAAGTGTATTTCTTATGTACATTGTTCTTACCTTAAAATGGAGCATTCATATCATCAAAAAAGTCATGTTTCAATGTTCAGGAAGAGAATCGTGAAGCACCTTTAGAAATAACAAGTGGATACATTATTGAGAATGAAGAAAAAAGAAAGTAGTTTCTTGATAGTGGTGTAATTTGTGGTAGTAAAAATTATCCACTTAATGATAATGGTGTAAAATGATTGTGTGTATTCTATTAGTTTCCATACTTTAAGCATATATCCATTATGCATACTATTTACTTTATGCATACTAAGAAAAACATGGATTTTGGTATTATAGAAACTATTTTTGGTGCATATGATATAGTGTCATCAAATCTATAATTTCAACTAAATTTTCGTTGAAATGTCGGGTTGGAAACTATGGTGATGGAAAATATAGAAAAAATATTGCTCCTTATGTGTGTATTGTTATCACACAGTTTGTAGTTTAGTAAAATCCAAACCCAAGCAACCAATGTGTGACACAATTGGTGACACCTATCACTTTGACCTCAATATATATCCCCCTTCTTTTAGTGAAGGACAAGTCCCACTCAAGGGGGGATTCTTGGGTGACCCTAGGGGGTAGTTGCAAGGGAAAATCCAAGGAGAAGAATGAAACACCCATAGAGGTCACAATGAAAGGTTCTAGGATCTTGATGGAGGTTGATTATCTGTCAAGGAAAGGTTTCTAATGGGGAGTACTTGCAAAACCAATGTTAAACAAACATAACCAAGATAATGTATGATGAAAATAAGCCCTATAACAAGAGGGAAACAACAATTTATGATTTCTTTCCCAAAATAATAGAAAAAAGTAATTATATATCAGAATTGAATAATTACAACAAGTGAAAAATGAACCATCAAAATCAAGTATATGATATTGGAAAACAAAGCTTGTAACTAGTACATAATGTTCCAGTGTTCCAATGTTTAGACCAAGACTTTGATGACAAATGAAGGTTGTTAATGAGTGTTATCTACAAGTATTTTTAACATCCATATGGGTGTAAGATAATTTTGATACAACATCAAATTTTAACCAAAAAAATCAGCAAGCAAGCCACCCAATCAATACCCCTTAAATAATAGATCAAATTTCACTGCTTACAAACAAATTTCAATGCTCCAAAGTGAAAGAAATTGAGATAGAGAGTTTTATGTACCCTAATGGATGTATATTAATTTATATTACATCAAAACAATCAATTTTCTAATCAAAATCCCCTTAGAGGACAATATATCCAATAACATTTAAAATTTAAATCCAACTTGAACAATTCCAAAACCTCAAAATTAATGTTTACCAATGTAATAATCAACAATATCCTATGAAAAGTATCAGTTCCTTGTTATTGGGTGAATGGAGAATATTTCTTGGAAAACAAGTTAAATAAAGAGGACAAAGATACACCTTTTGAGATTTAAGCCCTAATAAAATCCAACAACAATTCTTCCAAGTCATCTAGCTTAATATCCAAGATGGAATAGGGTTTGAAGTTTCTCTATGGGTGTAAACCATCTTACTTCCTAGAGAAATAAAACCTAGCTAAGCCTTAAAAGAAGGCTGAAAATCTACTTAATTCTTGTTGCAAGCCTTATATCCCTTCAATAGCAAAGAAGAATTAATTTTGGTGGAGGGTGTAAGCCCTTTTACTCCTCCAAGGGATTAGGATATATTTCTTGAATTCAACAAGAAAGATGACAATAAATTGCATAAATTACTCAACAATATTATTAGGGTCCAAACATTGAGTGCTATATGAAATGGAATGTAAAGATAACCATAATTTGACTTGAAGTTAGGAACACAATGAGTGTCATATATGATGGAAATTAAAGGACACCACAAATTCATTCTCCTTTCAAGTGGCACATTTATTAATTATTTATTTTCATTTTTAAAGGTCCTTCATTTTTTATGGAGAAATGTTTCATTTCCTTCAAGACCTTAGGGAAATCATATATAAGGATAATTTATGTGTTTTAACTTTGCCAACTACAACACCTCTGGGCCTTCATCCCCTTCTTCCCATGAAATGATGTAGAATACCTTATTGGGGTCAATGATCCCAAATACCAAAAATATGAGGAACGTGGCAAGTATTAGTGGGAATGGTATGAGGACCCTTCAAGGATACCACCTAGTAGCTACCCTTTTCTCGAAGGTGACCAAGTTACTATGAAACCATGTACACCACCAAAGTGAAATAATTCAAAAGGTATAATTTCCAAGCAAACATTTTCATAATGAAGAAAGGAATATCTACACCATTCTCAAATCATTTAATTACTAAAGTGACACTTAACATGAGACTGTACTTCTTACCTCATGAAGCAATACCTATCATCTACATCAGGCCATGCCAATGTGGCATATGGTGCTATGTTGATGAAGATGAATGATGATGTGTGGTGGAGAGAAGGGAATTTTTCTACTCAATGTGGGATCATTTGGTCATATGGCTCTTGTAACTCCATGTATTCTACTTGTGCTCCTCGAGACATCATATCCTTAGTTACCCATAGCCTGGGGGGTAACATCTGGCTCCTACATGTGGAAATGTGCTCACCACAGAGTGCATGAGAACGTAAACATATCCTAGTAATAATTGTTCGTACACATACTCAAGAAATATATTATATAATTGAGGGGTGGATTTCTCACCCTTTATTCATAGAAGAAAAACTTCAATAATTCCAAATTTTCCAATTATTCTTTTAAAAAACAAATTTCATTTTTCAAAGCAAAATCAATTAATATGTAATCATTCAAGAAAAATTATCACAACAACTATGCATGGATGAAATAAAGAAAAATGTAAATTAAAGAAGTAATGGAAATGCAACTACTCTATGATGACACGAACACACAAATGAAAATTCAAGAAAGAAAATGACCTACCTACTTATGTGGGGCCCAAGGCCCATAGAAATCAAAACCCTAAATGTGTTAGGTTAAATCCAATTAAAGAACCTTCTCCTCTCATCAAGGTATCTTTCCCTCTTCTTAATAATGTAATATAACAGAGATAAGTCAAGAAAAAATTAATCATGTGAATAAATAAGAATATAATGAATATCAAAATGCAACTAATATAGGTGGGAGGGAGTGAAAAAATATTGTTGGAAAGAATGGACACAAGCCTAATCCACCCATTGTTGAAGAGGGATGCCATGTATAGAAAACGACTCGTCTTCATCCTCACTTATAATACCATTACTCCTTGAAGGTTTAAAGGATTGAGAGATCCCATGAGGACCCTATGATTTCCTTGAGAAGGAGATATGAGATAACAGATAGACTCGGGTCTAGTGAAATAATATTTACCTATACTCAAAACATGTTTCTTCTTCATCTGCAAATCCATACAAAAATCCCTAAGATGAAAACAATGTTTCTCTATGGTGTGATTCTATGACCACTCTGGGATAGCCACAACCTTGTGTTCATCAAAATTTGATCATATAGGTAGTTGAAAATATTCATCATAAAAATATATGATTCCACAAAAGGGTATGGATCACAACTCCCAAGGTATGACCGAAGATCAACATGAGTATACTGCAACAATTGATCCTCGAATGGATGAGACCAATATATGCTCATATCTTCATCAGGTTTCCGATTACTTGGATTATCAAAATGGGAATAACAGTCCTCGGGTGATGACACCTCATCCCTCTTTGTTTGAAAAATAACCTCAATGTTGTAAATCGGGTGTCTATAAAAAATGAAACAAGACAAATCCCATTTACATCTCCCAAGGCATATGAAATCATCAATGTGGTCATAAAATATGTCAGATAGGTCCTGTAAAAAACTATTTTTATCCATGGGGATGATCACTTCTTCATTTTCATGTGCAAAAGGAAAAGAAGGTTGAATGGATTCATCATGCAGCGTCCCATATGGGTTCTTAACTGTTGGTTGTGGAGCCTAATTATATTCATGATTCAGAGGTTTGTTTCAATCAGGCTTGGAACCCATTCCCTAACGAGAGGTGTGAGGGAACTTCCCCCCCAAAAACTATCACCAGGGGGGGAAATGAAAATTTTTGTAGCCCCCCCCCACCCGGTGAGGGATTCAGAGGAAGCGCCCCCGAAGCGAAATATTGGGAAAATTTTCCTTCTAAAATATTGTAATTTCATAGTCAATCTGGACCGTTCATTATAAGGTCGCATATCTGATGGTAGAAATTATTTTAGGGTTTTTTTTCCCTAGAAGGAAACCCTCTTTTATGAGGGAATTTTATTACGGTTGTGTAGTTGTGTGATTATTTTATTCTAAGAGAGGAGACTGTGAGAGGAATAAGAGGAAGTTACAACAGTTGAGTTGTAGGTTGTATCCCTTCATTTTGTTGGATAATAAAAATAAGAATCATCGATTTCTCTAGTGGACGTTGATCCAGATGGATTTCGGTGGCCTCCCACCTATTGCAACTAGTTCATTTTGGTAGTTTTCCAGTTTGGCAGGTTTTTCCTAGTTTTTGGGTCTTTGACTTCCAGGGGCGTTTTGAAGCCCTAAACAACATTTTTTGGTATTACCATAGTTAGAATAAAGATGGAGTCATATTCTGATGGAAACATGTGTATTCCTTGGAAATAACTTTCCAACAATCTATCATGCGCCTAAAATGGAGATCATATGGAATAGTTACAACCCTGGGAAGTTGATGTATTAGCTTACCCCAATGAGGCCCACATGAATTTTGGTGCTTCATCTCCTAGGGTTATGTTTTTCGAATTCGTGTTTATTGTAAAAAGGAATGCATAGCTTCATTGTAATCATATTTTTGCGAATGAGCGTCGTCACATCTCTTCTTAGAGATAAGCCGCCACCACTCCAAAAATCTTGTTTTCTGCTGCATTTTACTGTTTTAGCTTATTTCCTTATTGAATAGAAACAAGTTTTATTGTATCTCTTTTATTCTATGTTAAACATATTTTAGTAATATGTATTCATTTCGTTCTTCTCATAAAATCCAGATCAACTGCTCCTTGTCCTTCTTAATGCATGTCCCCAACGAGGTTATGGTACAAAGAATTGGGTCTCGAGCTTGTTTCTCTTGAGGACAAAATCTCTTGCACACCAAAGCGACCTCTCACGGAGGGGGAAAATAAATATGACAGGACAGGATATCCTTTCAAAATGTTTCTTGAGGAATCCCTCACGCAAAAGAGGAATGAGATGATGGATAGTTTTTCGCAAATCCTTCAGCGACTATCGACACCCGACGCATCTTCCTCGAGTGGAGGCACCGCCCCATTCAAGGTACAAATAAACTTTTGTATTCCTATATTTGAAGGTTAGATATATGCATATGTTGTAGAAAAATGGTTGAATCTACGAGAAGGGTATTTTTTTGTCCATAAATTTTCAAATAGAGAAAAGATTACTTTTGCATTCCTCAAATTCGTTTCCCGTGTCAAAGATTGGTGGGAAAATTTCTATGAGAAAAATGAAATGGAGGAACCCTCATTATTTACAGTTGTGGTCACTTGGGAATCCTTCATATATTCTATTAAGGAATAATACTACCCTGTCGAAATTTATGACGACTTGTATACAAAATGAACCACATTGCGGAAAGAAAGAGACCAAGCAGTGCCAGAGTTCACAAATATCTTCCATACCTTGCGCACCAAGCTGGGTATCAAAGATTATGAGTGAAATATGGTGTTCGAGTATCGCAGTTCTATGCATAGATATATCCATAATGAAATGTAATTTTTTGAAATCTTGTCCTTGGGCGCAACCTATCGATATGTCGTCAAAATCAAGTAGAATCTTACACAAAAGATGCAAAAATTTGGGAATGGGTAACCCTCACAAAAAAAGCCAGAAAAGGGAGGCCCCAACCTGCAGAACAAAGGAAAAATAAAATATGGGCAACATCAAGACAACCAATCGAAGCCACAAGAAAACAAGGACTCCGAAAAGAAAAAGAAAGATACCAGGAAGTGGTGTGACTTCCATAAGATCCCTTGGCATAACACTATTGATTGCCACTCAAAGTTGTTGATGGTGGATGAAGTGAAATATTATGAATCAGATGCGGGTTCTGACTCTAATTCAGAACTAGAAAGGGGGATATTAATCCTTAACTCGGATCCCGTTTCCACCGTTGCTACCACCAAGCTCCATATCGGTGAACTAGATGATCCAGAAGAAGGAGAACGCCTTTTCCATTCATAGATGTGGGTAAAAGGCACCCCACTGCACTTCATCATTGATAGTGGTGTTCATAAGAAACTCATCTTAGTAGAGGTCTTCAATAGGCTATCCCTACTGACAACACCGCATCCGCAACCCTACACAATTGGATGGCTCCGCCAAGGAAGTGATATCCGCATCATTCAACATTGTTGACTATCGTACAACATCAATCCCTTCAAAGACGAGGTATTGTGTGATGTTTCTCCTCTCGAAGTTTGTAACGTTCTTTTTGGCCAATCTTATTTATGGAAACCTCATGTTGTATATGAGTCTAGGCCTCATAGTGTTATTATTACTTTGTATAGGAAATTGTACAGGATACCTGAGGCAGTCCCAGCTAGTGTTATTTTCTTGATATCTACCAAGAAATGCAAGAAGGTCATCTCTCAGACCAAGAAATTTTCCTTCTTCATGATTCTCTCTCAGAGTGATAAAAGTATCGAAACCACATCCAGGGCCTCCCTATCCGATCTCTCCACACAACAAAAGTAAGTGGATAAGTTCATGGAGGAGTAATCAGATATCTTCTCCTCACCTACTAGGGTACCTCTTCACTGTCAGTTCAAGCATCCCAATGATCTGACGCTCGACGCATCACTACACAATGGGAAATTCTACCGCTTCTCTTTATTATAAAATGAGGATATCAAGAGGCATATCTAAGAACTACTCCACAAGGGGCACATCCATCCCAGCTCATCTCCTTGTGGGAGCCCAATCGTACTGCTACAAAAGAAAGACGGGACCTGGAGACTTTGCATTGATTACTGGGCCCTGAATAAAATCATGGTTCAAAACTAGTATCCGATTCCCCGAATCGATGACCTCCTTGATTAGCTCACGAGGGACAAATATTTCAGTAAGATTCATCTAAATTCTGGCTACCACCAAGTCCCAATAGAACAAACATATGTATGGAAGACTTCCTTCAAGTCAAAAGAAGGTATTTTTGAATGGTTGGTCATGCACTTTAGTTTGACAAATGATCCAACAACTTTCATGAGGATGATGGACGATATCCTATGACCTTTCACTAGTAATTTTTTAGTGGTGTATCTAGATGACATCCTCATCTACATAAAGACTTGGGTGGAACACTTGCTTCATATTTAGCAGGTTATGCACACCTTGTGGCAACACAAGATATATGCCAACTTGGAAAAATGCTTCTTCAGCATGGACAGGGTCCATTGCCTAGGATACATCATTGATCAACATGGTGTGCATGCGGATCCAACCAATATCCAAGTCATCTGTGACTGGCCATCACCAACCACACTCATTAAGCTTCAGATATTCTTGGGCCTTGCCAATATCTATTGCAGGTTTGTGTTGGAATTATCTCACATTGCATGGGACCTCAACCAAGTAACTAGGGGTGGTGGTAAGGAAACATTTGTGTGGGGCATGTCCCAACAACAAGATTTTGATGATTTGAAAAAAATATTGTGCTCACCCCCAATACTTTCATTACCAAATCTTCAATAGCCATTCAAGATCAAGACCTATGCTTCAAACTATGTTATGGGTGTTGTCCTCACTCAAAACGAACACCCCGTGGAATATCATAGTAAGACACTATAAAGTGTTGTCCATAAGTACCCTACATACAACAAATAAATGTACTCCATTGTGAAAGTTTGATGCCACTAGAGACATTAAATTCTTAGGAAGGAGAAAATCATTCACACTGATCATAATCCACTATAGTTCATGCAGACACAAGGAAAATTGTAGAATGACTTCCATCAGAAGTGGTCCACATACTTGCAGTAGTTCCATCTCAACATAAAGTTTAAAACATGAAGTACCAACCGAGTTGTATTTCCTTAGCCAACCTCCATTCGTGACACTCACCACGGTCCTAGACTCTTATGACCACGATACCTCTAGATGAACATACCTCTATGAGATAGACCCTGACTTCGCCACCACCTACCAAATGTTGGGAGGAAACTCAGTTATCGCTAATTTCCATCTTTAGGATAGGTTGTTCTTCCATCTGGGCCATCTCTGTGTTCCATCAAGTGATAAAGTGAAGATGATTTGGGAATATCACTAGAGTTGGGTGGTAGGACACTTCAGAGTTGAAAATACAGTGGCAGTGCTACAAACACATTTGTGCTACCGAAACTTCGACAGGATGTTGGCAAGTATATCAAGTCCTGCACTACCTAAACTATTTCCAAATCATCCACTAAGAAACAGGGCCTGTACACCCCTCTACCTAATTCTGACAGGCCATGGGAATCCATCTCAATGGACTACATGTCGGGCCTTCCATCCACCAAGAGGGGAAATGACTGTGTTTTTGTGGTTGTTGATCACTTTTCCAAGATGGATATTCTAGACGTATAGAAGAAGAGAATCAAAATAGAGGCCACTTCCAAGGTCTTGTTTGATCAAGTATGGGTAAATTTTGGAATCCCACAAACCATTGTCTCAGATCGAGACAATTGGTTCCCTAGTACATTCTAGTTGAGCCTCTGGTCACTGTAGGACACTAAGATTTGCTCACTCCAAGACCTCTGGTCAATCAGATGATCCTTCATATCCTATGCATGTACAATTATAATCACCCCCTCACATGGTATGAGAGTATTCCCTATGTCTAGTATAGCTACAATTGAGTCCTACATAGATCAACTAGCCACAACCCCTTTCAGGTGGGGTTAGGATTCCAACCATTGGTCCCCATGGATGTTGCACTACCCTAGTGGCCTCCTCGGCTGACTCATCCCCTGCTCCACTTGAAGATAACAAATCCACCTAGTTCATTGAGAGGATCCAACACATCCTCCAACAGGGTGAGGATATTTTACATAATTCCAATGCCAAGTACAAGAAGCGCCATGATCAACATCGTGTGTCACATAAGTTTCAGGTGGGATACAAAGTTTGGTTGCACTTGCAGAAAAAAATCCTTAAAGTGACCTATTAGAAGCTTCATCCACTCCATTATGGGTCATACACCATCACCAAGGATGTGGGTGACAATTTTTTTGAGCTCAACATTCCTCCTTTCCTTGGCCTGCACCAAGTATTCAATGTGACTCCCGTTTGGCCATGTTTTCCACCATTATTGGACACCTCAAAGATATCAGAGTAGTTGACACTGACATAGCTCAACCATGACTACATGAAACATGAATTTAGTAATAATATTGTGGAAAAACATATTAATGACACTCGACATCAAAAGATCCAACTTTATCGAGTTGTCAAAGTAGGGCAGCTCCTGCACTAAGGCAAGTGGCTCACCCGGGGCCAAATTCAATAGAAATTTCCTCATTTGATGGGGGAACTCAACACAATGGAGACCATTAATTCCTAAGGGGGAAGGATTTATCCATATGTATTTCGGTGGCCTCCCACCTATTCCAACTAGTTCATCTTGGCAGTTTTCCAGTTTGACAGTTTTTTCCTAGTTTTTGGGTCCTCAACTTCTAGGGCCGTTTTGAGGCCCTAAACAACATTTTTAGGGCTCACCACAGTCAAAATGTACACAAAGTTTTAGTCAGACAACAACATGTGTATTCCTTATATAGAAATTTCCATTGGGCTATCGTGCACCTAAAACAAATATCGCATGCAAAAGTTATGACCCCGGGAAGTTGATGTACTAACTTACCCCAACGGGGCCCACATGATTTTTGGTGCTTCATTTACTAGGGTTATGTTTTTAGATGTCTAGTGTTTTGGAATTCATGTTTATTGTAAAAATTCCTTCAGAGCCGCATTATAATCATCTTCTTGCAAATGAGCACATTCGTTACATCTTTTCTCAGAGATAAGCTGCCACCATTCCAACAAGCTTGTTTTTCATTGCATTTTACAATTTCAACTTATTTCTTTATTGAATAGAAACAAATTTTATTGTATCTTTGTTATTCTATGTTAAACATATTTTAATAATTTGTATTCATTCCATTCTGCTTATAAAATACGGATCAGATGTATCCCACACTGGGTGAACCATGTATATCTATGTCTCTATTGTATTGTGTATCTTTTGTGTTTTATTTCCACATTTGTTTTATTTTATTTCTCTGCAATCTTGTTTTTCTAACATTAACATGTTGTCTTCTTTAGATCCTTCCTCTTTTTGTTCATAGTTTTCTTCAAGAACTTATTTTGCAGAGGGTGGATGGCATTCTTCATCTATAATCTCATCATCTACTAGAAAATCTTCTCTATAAATAAAATACTTGAGGTCTTGGAAAGTATATTGGAAATTTTGAGTGGTTGGTACCTAATACCTAAGAAATTGTTAAACAAGATTTGTGGATGAAGGTATGCTCCTTGGATTGCATGAATGCATGAGCCACTTCTATTGTCTTAACTCTATAGATGTTATAAACAATCACATTAGTATATCATCATGTAACACATTAAATTTTGAAGCATACTTTTTATAATTCACAACATGTGTGACTACTAGAGTTGTGTTACCATTAAACTTTGGACAATTCCTATTCCACTCTGGAGGGTAATCATTTGGATACCTAGGAATTCCTTAGATATCAAGGGAAGGATATAATTGATGTGTATGACAAGGTGTCATGGTTCCATTAACTGGAATGGAACTTCAATTAAATTGCTCAAATAGATCAAGGATCATCTAGATGAAGAGGGTAGCTTCCCTCAATGGAGTTACAAAATAAAATTATATGAAGTTAATCAAAATTGTGAGGGTAAGTTCTTTCGTTGGAGTCTCCGGGTAAGTTGTAGATAAGTTATTTGGGATAGAATTTTGAAGTGTCATTATGGGATCAGAAAGGATTCAAAATCCTCCCTGACAACAATGCCAAAAATGTTATTGCACAATGTTTTTTGGGGGAAAATCCCAACACAAGCAAAAAATGTGTTACACAACTAAGGAAACCTATCATTGTCACCTCAATATATATCCCCCTCATTTTAGTGAATGACCAGTCCCATAGAAGGGAGCTTTGTAATGTAACCAACCCCCAACTGGGTCATGTCACTGTTAAAATGACCAACTAAAAACTTTTGATACTAAATCTATATGCGGAAATACCACTCGACATGGAATTCATATACATGTAACTGTCTATGCTACTTAAAAATGTAAATACAATTTCTTAAATATGCATAGAAACAACTAAATAGAAGATATAAACCTTCAACCACATAAATTGGGACTTAAATGCATCATTATGCTCATAGAAAGAAATAATAACCAAATATATTTTAGAGTAAATTGCAAAACAATTGTATCAACATTATACATGAGTAAACACAATAAATATAACACTTTTATTCTAAAATGTGCACCCTCCTATAGAGGACATATTTCCCTCCCAAGAATAGCATTTCTATTCTATTTCTTAATAACAAGACACCTCCGATATGAGGATATGAATCCACAAGACATGAAGGTACCTAAGGTTGGATAATGTCCCCCTTTCTGCAGTTAAATCCTCAACTAATTTCATCCCATGAGTACACTTCCCCTTAACCTACAAAATCCAAGGGATGACATCCCCCTTCACTACTCATAGTCTTTCAAGACTTTCCACTCCACTCTAGGGCTTCCATCTTAGTTTGGATATGAATTATTCTTGATGGGACTTCCAGAATTCCACAACTACAAAAGAAAATTTACCCAACAACAAAATGCATGCTTCCTTGGTGAAATTCAAATGAATGATTACTCCCAGGCACACAACCTCTTTCTACATGAAATTACTACTTGAAACAACAACCAAACATGCGCATAAAAGTTTCCTTCAATATTCAACACTCAAAACTCCATTGTTGGCCACAAAACTTCATGTAAAAACAACTCTCTATGCAAAAGCATGAATGCATAATTCTGGTCTCCTACCCATACCAATTTCCTCACTTTCTCTTGCTTTCTTGATTTTCACTCTTCCCCAAGATGATTTTGGTCAACCCCCATGCTACCAATGACTATGATATGTGACTCTCACACCGACCCTATTACGTGAATTTAATGATCGAGGTCTAGAAAACTAAACAACTAATGGAAGGTTCATGGTAAGGATAATTTAAAAGAAAATAAGAAATGGGTTTTGATTTAATAGATACAGGTAAAATATTCCCCCATTGGACCCCTTCCCCTTCTTGTCGATACTTAGCCCCCAATATTTTTTTGTGTCCATCTGCAGTTGGCGCTACATTTTATTCATTATATTCAATTTAAAAATTATTTACATATTACATCATTTTGTCTCTAGGCCATTCATCACAATTACAATATTCATCACTAGTTTGGGGTTTGAAAACAAGGACATTACATTCCCCTCCCCTTGCAAATTGCATTTTCCTTAGTGCACATGACCATACAATTTACACATTGATATATATAAAAAGTTTACATCAAAATACTTGATAATTATGCAACTTAATGACTCACACAAAAAATCCAAACAAAAACTATCCTTTCTCCTCAACCAACACATTGGCTGGATAATAAATATTAGAGTTGTGGCTCTAGGAATCCCAGCTACCAAAATGGAGTCTTCATTCAATTATGTGCAAATGTACATTTGGTTTTCTTAAAAATTTGTAAAACTTTGTGGGTATGCCTCCCACATGGCTTCCTCGTTCTCCCATGTAGCATATTTAGAACCATAATAGGTTCATTAAACCTTTACCAATCCTATATCTTTTCTCCTAAGAACTTTGATTTTCTTGTCAAGGATGTGCATTGGTTCCACTCATAAATCTTCTTCGTGTTCCACCTGGATCACATTCCAATCAATGACATGATTAGGATCATGTACATACCCTTTCAACGAAGACACATGTAATAAATTATGAATTCTCATGGATGTAGGTAATGCTAGCATGTATATAGTTGCACCTATCTTTTCTAATATCTGCAAAGGCCCACAATATCTTGCTTCCAACCAAGGATGATTTTAAGGATGGAAATTTATATTAAAATGTAGAAACATGGGATAATCTTACTAGTTCTCAATATGAAAAATGTAAAATGTTTGGCGATAGTTTTGTAAAAATATTCAAATTTCTAAGTCCGATTTTTACAACTTAGAAATAAATTTGAATTATTATTATCATAGGCACACCATGTAGCCTAGGAACTTCTCTTATACAAATTTATGCAATGTCCGATATTATTATCAATCCGATATTATTGAGAACTTAGAATCAGTCCGATATTATTATCATAGGCACACCATGTAGCCTAGGAACTTCTCTTATACAAATTTATGCAATGTTGGCTTCCTTATGAGCTACTTTCATTGGAATTAAATGTGCAACCTTTGTAATCTTTCCCACCACTACCATTATGGAATCATGATGCCTTATTTTCCTAGGAAATTTGGTAATGAAATTTTAGTAACCACTTCCCATTTCCATTTATGACTAGGAAGCAGCCACAAAAATCCGGTGATATGTCTATAATCAATATCTACCTTATGACATTCCATGCATATGGCCAAATAATGCATGACATCTTTCTTCATACCAAGTGAAAAATATTGGTCTCTTACAGTTGTAATAATTTTCTAGTATCCTGGATTTCGAGTGTATGGCACATTATTCATCTCCTTCAGAACTAAAATTTTGAATTCTTGATAATTGGAACATTAAATATGTTCTGGAATAAGAGGATTTCATCATCTTATATTTTTAATCATTATATTTTTGTTGTACATCATTTTGTTCTAAGCCTTCTTTAACGTCCACATAATGTTGATTTATTTTTACAACCTCTAGAAATTTGTCTTTTATATATGTTTTGTACATACTAATGGTTGTATAATGCATTTTATGCAAACTTATGTTGAGTTCATAATATACCTTGTTCTCTTTTCCCTTTATATGATTTATGTCAAATTTGTATTCACTGAGAAATTCTAGCCATCTAGTTTGTCTAGCATTGAGTGCTGGTTGTTCAAACAAATATTTTAGACCACTATGGTCTATTGTTAATTAAAATTTTCTTCCCATAGGGTAATGCCTCCACATCCTTAAGGAATGTACTATGGATTCGAACTCTAAGTCATGTGTAGCATAAGTTATTTCATGCTCCTTCAATTTTATTGAATCATGACAAATTACATGTCCATTTTGCATAAGGACTCCATTGAGCCCTTCCTTGCATGCATCTGTGCACACAACAAAATCCTCATCTGGATCTGCAACTTTTAAAATAGGTGCACTGGTTAGCAAATCCACTCAAATTTCACTCCTTTCTTTTGCAAATATGTTATTGGGTGTACAATCTTGGAGAATCCAATAACGAATCTCATGTAGTAACCAGCTAGACCCATAAATGATATAACCTCGAAAATGATTGTTGGTGTTGGAAAAATTTTGATTGCTTCAATATTTTTCGGATCCAATGCTATACCACCTTTTGAAACATTGTGACCCAATAATGAATTTGGTTTTGATAAAAAATGCACTTACTCAATTTGGCGTATAATTGGTTCCCTCTTAACACTTGTAGCACCATCCTCAGATGTAACTCATGACCTTCCTTTGTGTTGGAATAGATAAGAATGTCATCCAAGAATACAATTACAAACCTGTACAAGAAATCTTCAAACACCCCATTCATGAGAAACATAAATGCAGTTAGTGTATTTGTCAACCGAAAAGGCACCACTATGAACTCATAGTGTCCATACCTAGTTTGAAAGGTTGTTTTTCTAGTATCGCATTCTTTGATTCTAACTTGATGATATCTTGATATCAATTCAATGTTGGAGAATATATTTTCTCCTTTCAACTAATCAAAGAGATCATCAATCCTTGGCAAATGATATTTATTCTTGAATGTAACCTTCTTCAATTTTATGAAGTCAATACATAACCTCAACATTCCATCTTTCTTCCTGAAAAAAAAGAATTGGGGCACCCCAAGGAGAAAAACTTGGTCATACATACCCTTTCTTTAACAATTCTTCTAGCTACATTTGATACCCTTTTATCTCTAGCATGATCATTCTATAGGGAGTCTTGGACACTGGGACATCTCCAAGAATTAAGTCAATAGAAAAATATATATCCCTCTTTGGTGGTAATCATGTAAACTCCTGAAACAGGTCTTCAAACTCTTTCAAGACTAGATAATCCTCAAGACTTGGCTCTTTATCCTTCATTGTCTCTTCCACATGGGATGCATATATCTGGAACCCTCTTCTAAAAATTATTTTCAGCTACAATGCTGAAATCTCTAAGACATATATAGGACTTGGAATACCTTCCATTGTCCTGGGATTCCCTTATTCATCAAGAAATGTGAAAACCTTGTTATAACAATCTAAATTAGAATGATGCTTTTCTAGCCAATCCATACCAATCAATTAGTGATAATACCCCAGTGGTATGATGTTAAAATATGCCCTAGTGTTAGTTCAATTCATGTTTATAGGGCATTCTTTAACAAGCTCATTAATTCATCTCTTGGTTCTAGTAGCTAGTTGAACTAACCAATACTTTTCATTCTTACATTGATTCAATTTAAATCTCTCAACTAGCTTTGGATCTATATAGGTATGACTAGCTCCATAAGAAATTCAAATAGCTATGGGATGATTATCAAACTTACCTTCCACTTCAATCATGTGGGATTGATAGTCTAATTGTCTATTATCCAAAGATGCATAGATCCTTGGCATGATTTTTCTCATTTCCTCTAATGTATCTTCTTGCTTGATGCTATGCAAATTCTTCACATTAAATTAGATTAGATATTCTTGCTTGAAGGTTGATAATGCATCTTCTTTTCATAATATTTTTCTGACAAGTATTGCTGCTGAAAATATTTCTTGAACAACTTCCAAGAAATTATTTTCTCATCAAGGTGCTTAACCTGCTTCAGTCGATCCCATAACATAGATTAATTTCCTTGAAGGTAGTAGGATGCAATTATGGCTTCTCAATTTGATGAGTATTTATGCAACTGGAAATATTTTATCCTTCCCAACAACCATGCTTTCGTATCTTCACCTTTATTTTTTTCTCCATCAAATGATGGTGGCTTGATTTTCCTCAACTCCCCTTGCAAGCTATTTGACCCTTGTCTCCTTCTCTAATTCCTAATGGGGGATATGCTTGGGATTCTTGCCAACCTTGAACATGCATATTTTTTTCTGGTCAAGTTCCTTGGGGAATGATGATGTTCATGCCTGATAATACTCCTAGATATTCTATATCATCCATGATCATCTCTCCTATCATGATACCTAGATGCTTCCACATGCCTTGCACTAGCTTCCATATTTTTTCCCAAATATTTTATTACTTGCCTCTATAGCATATTTAGGATTTGTAGTATATCTTCCTGAGCCTTCATAATCCTTTCATTATCGACCTTGTAACTCTAAACTTCTCCATGCATACTTCTCATAGTTACAAGCTCATGTCTATCTCTTCTTCAATTTGAATCAGTCTCTCAACATTACCCATGTTGACATGTAACCCACTTATTTCTTCTTTGTGGTTGTAAGAAACTTGTGCATCATCCATATCTCTACTTCTCATATATGAATTAAAGTATTTTTTCTTGTATCTTTAATTCTGCAAGAATGTGCATGCAATAATTGTTGTTAGAATTGAGCATATTGAAAAATATTTATTAATTATATGACAGGTCATTCTACATTTCAAATTATGAAGAATATGAACACACTATTCCAAAATATGATTCCTTCAATACATCCCTCTCCGAAACAAATTTTCAATGGCTATACCCATGCCTCATTATGAGTTCTGAGTGAAAAGTTACATCATTTACAACTTGTAATTTCTACACTTTTACTACTAAAAAAATAATTTTTATCATTTTTTGATACATTTTACTTTCCAAATGAGAATGGTGATATATGTATTTTCCTCCTCAATACCTTTCCAACTAATATTTGTTTTCTCAGTTCGAGCTCTGAGTCAAAAGTTATGGTCTAGAGATGTTTTGACTATTTTTCCCAATTTATCCTTCTATGCTACAGGTGACTTGATTCCCTTTATACACATTTTCACATACCCATATTCCAAATATGGCTCCATATATATATGTTATGGCTCATAGGATTTCGAAAGACTACTCCTATGCCTCAAACAAACTTCTTAGAAAGGATTTATTCCCTTGGTAAGTAAATCAGTCTTGTATTTTTACCTCAACTATTTCAACTCTAACTTGTTCATATCAACTCCATTTTGCGCCCAAAATATCTTGTTGGACAACTCTCTATGTGATCTTTCATTTAAGATACAAAGAATAGAGGTACCTTAGTACACTCTATTATAATGGGTTTTGATTGGTTAAAAATGTCTCTTAGGGTGTCAAACTTGCCCCGCAAGTTCATGCCTTTCAAAAACCCAAAAAATTATTAAAAATTTGATTGTTTAACGGTTATAACCTCCTTTTAATCTATGTCGTTGATCCCCAAATTGGTAGAAATCTAGATGGATGATACACCATCCATCCAAGTGAATCTGGTTCATCGATCTATCTCATTTCTCTATCTGCTGAAATAAATTTCAGCCATCAATCTAGAAACCTTGCCAAACTTCGAAAAACATTGGAAATTTTTTAATTTATCAAAACAAATCGGGGTTGTCGATCGAGAGATCAAAAGAGATATTTTCCATTGATTCTTTAAACTATCTCAGCTCCATTGGCCTCCATTAACACATGAAGTTCAACCATGCGAGTTGAATCTAACTCTACAATCTGACTGATTGACGTCATTAAATGTCTTAGATAATTCTCGGTAATTCAAAAATCCAATTTTCTCACAAACTTGGGGATTTTCACTAAATTTCTCCACTGGTTTTCCCCAAATTCACTCAAACCAAAGTCTATAACAACAAATTTTCTCAAATTCGCTCTGTTTCTTGGCCCATATGGTTATAGTGTTGAACCATAATATTTTATACCATATTGTAACATACGGGTGAAATCACGGAGGTGGGTTACACTTTCATGACAATCAATTCTCCAAAATTCCGAATAACATTTTTTCGGTCGAACTAATAATCTTTTTCGGCCGAAAGACATTGTTTTTGGCCGAAAAAATAAACGTCAAATCGAACGGTGCAATAACCGCCCCCTTGATTTGCATGTAAAAATTTAGTCGGCCGGATATTTTCTTTTCGGCAATCCTCTTTCGGTCGAACAATTGTTCGGCTGAACTATTTTTCGACCGAAAGATAGTTCGGCCGAACAATTTTTTGGCCGAACAATCTTTCGGCCGAAAGATTGTTTATATATTAACCACATGTTGATATTGAAAAATTTTACAAACTTTGGTGTCGTTTCTTGGGAGCAGAGGTCGTGAGCTCGTTTGTGAGGAGGTTGGGCATCTGAGGTCGCCAGGAGATCGTGAGCGCAGGGGTCGTCGTGAGTTCGTGAGCATAGGGGTCGTCGTTGCGGTTGCGAGCATGGACGCGCCAAACAACAGGTAAGTTGCTATACTGTAGATAATAAAATCAGTAATAAGTTTTAAAATATATGGTTTAAATGTAATTATTTGTATTGTTGGACTGTGAGGGGGCCGCGGGTGGCCAGCCCTGTGGCCAAGCCATGGGCGTGCCCATGGCTTGGTCACAGGGCTGGCCACCTGCGGCCAAAATTTTATCGCTACAAAATTTCAGAGTACAATCTCCAATTTTACCACTTACACAATTCTCTAGATCTGGCCAAATTCTCCAGAGTCATAGTCGCCCCAAAATACTGCCCAAAACCGTCTCAAAAACTGTTGCTCTGGCTTTAATTCGACTAGAACAGTGTGGAAAAACCTTCTCCCATCAATGTTGTAGTTTTCATGGACAGTCTCTGCTATATTTTAATGTTTAAAGGTTGGGTCGCGGGTGGCCAACCTTGTGGCCAAGCTGTGGGCGTGCCCACGGCTTGGTCACAGGGCTGGCCACCCACGGCCCAAATTTTATCGCTACAAAATTTCAGAGTATAATCTCCAATTTTACCACTTACTCGATTCTCTAGATCTGGCCAAAGTCTCCAGAGTCGTAGTCGCCCCAAAATAGTGTCCAAAACCGTCTCAAAAACTGCTGCTCTGGCTTTAATTCGACTAGACTAGTGTGGAAAAACCTTCTCCTGTCAATGTTGTAGTTTTCATGGATAGTCTCTACTATATTTTAATGTTTAAAGGCTGGGCCGCGGGTGGCCAGCCGTGTGTCCAAGCCGTGGGCGTGCCCACGGCTTGGTCACAGGGCTGGCCACCCACGGCCAAAATTTTATCGCTACAAAATTTCAGAGTACAATCTCCAATTTTACCACTTACACGATTCTTTAGATATGGCCAAAGTCTCTAGAGTCGTAGTCGCCCCAAAATAGTGTCCAAAACAGTCTCAAAAACCGTTGCTCTGGATTTAATTCGACTAGACTAGTGTGGAAAAACCTTCTCCTGTCAATGTTGTAGTTTTCATGGACAGTTTCTGCTATATTTTAATGTTTAAAGGCATGCAGTTTTCATGAACACTCTCTGATATATTTTAATGTTTAGTTAATATGTATATACATGTATAATTTTTTAAATATGATGTCTAAGATTAAGATAAATACAGAGACAGATCATTTCCATTTTCATTTTCATTTCAATATGCCTTATTTTGAATTTACATGTCATAAATCAACATGATGCTAACATACTTGAATAAGAATAAGATCATATGATAAAGGGTTTGTATTTTAATTCATGTATTTTTTAATAAAAACAATGTTTGAAATCTCTTAACTTTCTTCTAAGGTGTTCTCGTAAGGCTTCCAAAAACTAGATCATCATATAAAATTATTTTTTGTAAGATGTTGTGAAGCGTAGTCTTTTTAGTTTCCAACTTCACAATTGAATTTATCTACATTTATTTTTACATTGAATAGAGGGTATTGATGCCTCTTATTAGATGTTTTTTTAGATAAGTGTTCTATTTATAAATAGAAAACCCAAGAAGGAACCACCTCTAGTTTTTCACCATTCATAGTGATCGTAATATTCTTAGTGTAACCAGTTTTTGTATAGAAGGAACATTCTTGTTTCACTTCTATATTATTATTGATTTTGACTTTCTTTCTTCCATTTTTATCATTTATGGGTACCACCAATTCTACAATGACCTAAAATTGTTTCTTTGCACTCAACTTGAATTCTTACATTCTCCATTCTTTTTCAAAGTTTAATTCTGTTAAGGTCCTAACCTGCACTTAGGTAGATCAATGTATTCGGATGTAATAAAGGTCAATATTAATAAGGCCTTTCAATAAAATAGAATAAGGAGGATGTAAGAAGACCTAATAGAAGATTCCGCTTCTAGAAGGATCTTCCTCTAGATGCTTCTCTTAATAAACATATTTAGTATAAATAAGGGTCGAGGGTATGAAAACCCTAGCTTGGAGATTATTGTAACAGAGCGCTGCTCGATTGGAGGTTGCCCCCTCGAAGAGGCCTGTGAACATTTCTTTCCGAACCAAAGTGATATTTCTATTGCTATTGTTATATCATTTCTGTGTATTGTGAAGATTATGTTGGATATTTTACTATTATTCTGCCATTTCTAGCATTTTATTTATGTTCTCCATATTTTATATATCTGGTATCTTGCAAGTGGTATCAAAGAACTTTCCTTGGCATAAATTGTGGGCATTTTTTTTTTAGGGTAGAGACATATTTCGGCGTATTTAAGCCACAGAGATCTGTCGTTATGCGCATAAACCCGCGGTTGAGGGATTCATACACATAGGAAATACAAGTGGTTCTTAAGCGCACATTTGTTGGCCACCCTTGGAACCCCTGTTGGTACCCCTTCAAGTGGTAGCGCATCAGACAACACCTGTGTATGGATCAACCTAGATTTCCTAAATCCCTCTTTAGATAAACCTATCGGTCGTCGGACTGCTATAGTGTCACCGAGAACAACACTCAGGAAGATACTCTCTAGTACCTGGGTAGTCGGGTAGTACAGCTAAGGGTATGGTCTATCCTCCTTAGTTAGTGCCCTGATATATTGGGCTGAGTACTACTGTTGGACCCTGCACGTATATCAGAGAACTATAGCACAGGGAAAACCCTTGTCTGTAGAACCCTTGAATACCTAACCCTTGGGGAACATAAACAAATTGTCGCGAGATCTATTGTCACGCATCGATTCTTGGGTTGCTAAGTAAATACACATTTATCTCTGGTTCAGAATTTGGGGATTTCAACACTGCAGCATTCTTCAAACCAAAGTATAACCCCGCA